>WURT03421935.1:0-43458 GCA_009936505.3 Holothuria glaberrima
AAGCCTTTTGAAAATCAAGGTAGATGACATCTATACTATTACCAGAATCAAGAGACAGAGAAACATCCTCAAGAAAGCTTAGATATATATAACAAGGAAAGGTAGGAAACTTATCTGGTCTGTGGCAGGGTTTATAAGAAAAAATTCCCTCAGATATCAAAGGAGAAAATTGTTCACAGTCTTCAGTAGAACTGAAATAAATAAATTTTAGAGGTGTGAATAATAATATATTGGGGTGACTGTCGAATGGGCACTTAAGCAATCATAGAAGGTTGTAGGTGTACAATGTTATGCAAGGTGGGCAGTCGACGGGCCCCCGCAATCGACGGTCACCCTAGTAGGCTATATAAACCCCAAATGAGAAAATCGATAATAATGGTAAAATTCTGATTTACAACAAAATTATCAAAGAAGCCAGGGAAAATTTGGCTTTCATTTCAGGAAGTTCATGCTTTCCTATGGGGAAGAAATATCATTTTGGAAACTGGCCTGATCAGAGACCTAGAATGAAAGTGCCCCTACTGAAGGAAATTGCCTGAAATTTTTGAAATATGGCTCAAGAGTTTCTATGACATTAACCAGTACTTACCTTAAAACCCAAGACACGCTGTTGTGTCCTTTTTTCTGGTAAATAATTTGATGTTTTGGTAAAATGGACTGCTAACAGACAAAACTCTGCCACAGACCAGATTAGTTTCCTACCTTTCCGTGTTATATATGCATAGTCTTGGACAACCTATACTAGTACCGAGCACCTGTGGCATAGCCTAAGATACCTAGGCCCTAGTTCTCACATACACTTTAACCTTGGCCTCACGTACTCCACGTCAACCGGTGTAACAATGTGTATACCAAGGCAAAACGGCAGGTTAACATCTTGATTTCCAGTGTGTGTTCTCATGTACCCAGAGTTCAGTTGATTGGGTTGTTACGGAAGTCAATAAGTTTCTTGCAAATTTTCTCGTTTGTCTCCAAATTGTTAAGTAAATCATTATTTACAGGCTACAGCGGAAATGAAAACACCCTAGACTGGTGGAAGTAAGGCTAAACTTATACAAGTATTTGGTCTCTAAAACATATTTCGCCCAGCCAGGAAATTATCTTGCCCTTTCTGTATACCGTGTCTGGCTATGGACCTGCATTTAGAAGTAGGCCTAGGGGAAAATTTATGAAAAACTATCTCGAATAATTTGCTTTCTCCAAGGGAAATAGTTTCGACACACAACAACTAGCGGTAGTTCATTTAATACAATACTAGTCTGTTTAGCGTGTACAATACTGATAGGAAGTGGAGTTCATACAGCTCCATACCTGTGATCTATGGCTGATTACACAAACACAGTGTTTAAAACCGCAGAACCCTCTTTCGGAGGTGGATCGAAATTTTAACACCGACCCCCAGTAAACCTGCATTCTCACGTTACTTGCACTCAGGGTAACACCATGTTACCTCGAGCGCGGGGTACGTGAGACCACACTTTTTGTTCCCTGAACTAGGCCTAGGCCATGGCTGTACAATTTTTTCCCGCAAAAGTTCACGGAGGGATCCTGCATCCATGTGCGTTGCCGCAGTGAATGTTACTACATACGCGTATGCTCGTGTAAGAACATAACCATAGCTATGGACTATGTCACAATTGAATAGCAATGCATGCTATGTAGCACACAATAGTGTGAACATCCTAGTAACAAGATTTAAGCAGTTTGATAGAATGTCTAATAAACAAAAGAGCAATGCTGTGATAATCACAATTTTTGGACACTGTGTGCAGTATTCTTAACGAGAAGGATCTTAAACATGTAAGTGACCCGTAGAGGTCAATAACCTAGGAATATTTGTGAATTTTATGAAGATCGAGCCAGTAAAATATTTTGACGATGCAGAACCCCAATTTTTTGAATAGCGATGTTGCTGACCTAGTATGGGAAGCCACAAAGCGACCGCATATACTAGGTCAGCAGACTGCGGACTAGGGCTTGCGTAACAATCTCGTTACACTAAGTAAGTTACAATATGCCTAACACTGAATTACATTATTTTTCTAGGCCTAATTGTACTTTCCTAGCGTATTGAAGCCTACTTAACATAAGATTTAAAACCAGACCATCAACTACTAAATTAGAGCTTAACAATTGGAAAAATACTGTAAGTACTGTAACTACATAGGATAGTAAATTGCTGTCATTTCATGTAGGCTTATTTGACTGTACTGATAAGCTCGCTCTAGAATTTAGTAAGGCTGATTATAGATGGGTAAAAGGGCAGCTTTCTACAGTATAGATTGGTCTGCTCTATTGTCACGCTTAAGTCCTGCTGAGGCATGGATTGTCTTCCGCGACATCGTTGTTAATACTACTAAGCTGTGTATCCTGCTCAAGAAAGCTTTCCGTAATCATAGGCCAGTGTGGGTTTCTAGGGAGGTCCTGAGTGCCACTAGGAAAAAGCGTAAATGTTGGCGTCGCTACAGGGATAGTAGGAGTTCTTCAGATTTTGCAGTTTAAAAGAATCAGGAAATCTTAGTAAAGGATTACGTAAAAGATGCTAAAGCTGAGTTTGAGGAGAAGTTGGCTAGGGAGGTTAAGGTAAATCCTTAATCATTTCATCATCATCGTCGCCGTCGTCGTCGTCGTCGTCGTTGTCGTCGTTTTCGTCGTCATCGTGGATACATCATCGTGGATACATCATCTTGGATACATCATCGTGGATACATCATTGTGGATACATCATATTGCAGTAACCCACTGGGCATAGATGCAACTGGAACTTGAGAGAGGGCTAACAACATGTCAGACAATTCCTGAATATGTCCAGATTTTGTCCAGATTTCATGCTTATGTTAGATCTATTCAGAAAGTTAAAGAGGGTGTTGAGCCTCTCCAAGGGAATAGGGGTACTTTAGTCAGTGACCATCAAGATATGGCTAACTTGTTGAATGATTATTTTGTTTCTGTCTGTACCAAGAAGTCTTCTGTTGTAGGATTTTGTGAAGGTTCCAACAGCTTTATGCACATGGATGATGTCGTTTTCTCCGAGGAACTGATTTGTAATAAACTCAAGAATTTAAAAGCTAGCAAGTCCCCTGGTCCAGATGGGATCCATCCTGCCATTCTTCACAAATGCTCTGAGCTTTTGTCAGTTCCTCTGTGCATTATTTTTCAAAAATGTCTCGATTCAGGTTTTGTTTCTGCAGACTGGAGGGCTGCAAATGTGACTCCTATTTTCAAGAAAGGGGATCGGAGCTTTCCTTGCAATTATAGGCCTGTTAGCTTAACCAGTGTAGTGTGTGAAGTTATGGAGTCTGTGGTCAAGGATCATGTGCGTAAGTATCTTTTAGATAATCGTCTACTGAATCTGTCTCAATCTGGTTTCTGCCTAATAGGTCTTGTGTTACTAATTTACTGAGCTTTCTTTTATATCTCTTTGTCTCTTGATTCTGGTCACTCTGTTTTCATTACGGTATTTACCAGGATTTTCAAAAGGCTTTTGATAAAGTTCTATTTGGTATCTGCTTATGGTGAAACTGCATCAGTTAGGTACAGTGTCTAGGGCAGGTGTTCTGACTGGATCAGTTCTTGGTAGATCTCAGAGGGTAGTTCTGCCCCTTTCTGACAAAAAGAAGTAACCCACATTTTCAATATTTTGAGTTATGGACCAAACCGCATTACCTTAAAGCCAACAGAGATGCTTCTACATGACACAATGACACCTGCTGTAAGTAACAGAACAATTTCTAACTTAAACATTGGAAAGTACTTTTTTTCTGAAATTCATTGAGAAGGCGACCTGATGTGGACTACTTCCTTTTTTCAGAATACAATATCCATGTGAACACACACACTTTTCTGACAGATAGAAGTATGATCATTTGTGTAATTCTTTCATAATTTCTTGTTGTTTGAGCATGAAGGTAGTCATCTTGACATTTTGAGGTGTTAGCAGGTGATAATGTATTATATTGAGGATTATCCAAGTGGCTTACATCTTTTTGTAAGAAAAAAATCAGTTAAAATATTTCTTACAATTTCTGACAAAAAGAAGCACAAGCCACTGCTTCTTTTTGTCAGAAACAATTCTGTGAAAATGATATTTGTACTTTCTGACAGAAAGAAGTACAAGCCACTGCTTCTTTTTGTCAGAAACAATTCTGTGAAAATAATTCTTGTACTTAATGACAGAAGGAAGTAACAAGCCACTGCTTCTTTTTGTCAGAAAAGAATGTAGTATTCCATGTGGGTTACTTCTTTTCTTGGCTGGTTATCTCAGGAAATAGAAAACGTGTGAAAATGTTGGGTATCTAAAAGTTTAAGTATCAGTATGACAAAACAAAATATGAAATAAAATCAATTTTGAAAAATTGTGGATTACTTCTTTTTGTCAGAAAGGGGCAGAGTTGTCAATGGTAATTTCTCATCCTGGAGAGAAGTCACAAGTGGAGTACCACAGGGCTCTGTTTTTACCCAATTCTTTTCTTAATTTTCATCAATGATATTGATAGTTCTCTCACATCTGGTATTAGTAAGTTTGCTGATGACACTAAGCTCTATAGGAAAGTAAATGTTGAGAAGGATTCTTCTCTGTTGCAAAAGGAGGTTATTTTCTTGGTTGCAGACTTGGCATATGTCTTTTAATGCAGATAAATGTAAAGTTAATCACTTTGGATCTAAAAATTTGAGTTATGATTTTACCATGGCTGGTAGTATCTTGAATAATGTGACTTCTGAAAAGGACCAAAGTGTTGTCATTACAAGTGATCTGAAGCCTTCTGGGCAGTGTGCAGCTGCTGCTAGAGCAAATAGGGTGCTTGGATTGATCAAGAGGAATTTCAGTAATTTTAGTAAAGATATTGTGTTAAATTTGTTTAAGCAGTTGGTTAGGCCACACCTAGATTATGCTGTGCAGGCTTGGAATCCTTTCCATAAAAGGACAAGTTTCTTTTAGAACAAGTTCAGAGGAGAGCCACTGGGCTTATTCCAGTTGTGCATAATCTCTCTTATCATGATAGACTCAAATGTCTGGGACTTTCTACTCTTGAGTTAAGAAGGATTAGGGGGGATATGCTGCAGGTTTTCAAATTCCTTTCTGGTAGGAATTCTCTGTCTAATTTAATTACGTAGAGGTTTGTGCTAATTCCCGTGTGCATGGCCATTGTATGAAGCTGGTGAAGCATTTCTCTAGGCTTGACATCAGAAAGTTTAGCTTCTCTCATAGAGTTGTCAATGAGTGGAACAGTCTGCCTGAGTGGGTTGTTAATTCCACTTCAGTCAATTGCTTCAAGATAAACACTGACAAGTTTTATTATGACTGTGACAGGATCGAATTGTGGTAGGTGGGTTTTTGTATGGGTATTTGGTTTGGTTTGGGTTTTGTTTCGTGTCTAGTTTTCACAGGACGTTAGTTATGGGGCTTTTGCCCTCCTTTACCCTTAAACATGTTATGTTATGTTAATTTAGCTATTACTACATAGGGCGTATACCAATGGTTCCCAAAGGGTTGCCGTGGCACCCAGGGGTACCAGAAAATCCCCTAGGGGTGCCAACCGGTAGTGGGGCTCGGCTTTAGATAGTGTTAACAGGGTGCCATGTTATAAATCATCATTACCTAGGGGTATCAGATGTCTAAAAAGGTTGGGAACCCCAAATTTGCATTTTGTGCACTACAGTATACGCCGAAGATCTCCAGCGTAGATGGAGAAAAATGCTTGGCATAGCAGCATGAAAATTCACTCGAGTTGGCGTAAAACTTGCCATAGTGGCAAGAGGATTCACTTGAGTCTGTGTACAACTTACCTATTGACTAGCCTATATATTTTCAATATTTTGTTCTGCAAACTAGCTCTAAGTCAATACGCCAGCTATAAAATTTTGTGCTGCAGTGTGTTTTCCACTTAATTCCTTTTGAGTCCCACACAAAATATGATTATTTCCTGCCAAATAAGAAAGGATGTTTGTCACTTTCTGCTTCAAGTATGATGAATGATCATCGAACAGCAGGCAATACTATGTAATATTGTGTGGTATTAATCACACCTCTTATTTTGTTGGCGTACTGTACAGTGCTGTACATCTTTGGTTTTGTTGGCATACAAATGCTGACAAATCCGGTGTAACTTCAGCGCCGGCTAAACATAGAATGCACCCTGGTTGGAAACCACTGATATATACAGTAGGCCTAGGCTAGTCAAGTCAATGGGCCACCTTAAAATTCATTGTGGCTATTCATACAAAAATTTTTGTATGAATAGGCCTGTAAAGCCTACCTATAGGGCACAACCAAAATTCAAACCATAGGGACAGTACTTGTTATGCGTATAGGCCAAAAACCCCCAAATTAACGATATTTACTTCAAATCAGGATCATATTGGATATACAGTGTGTTCTTTCTTATTATGAAACTATCAAGATTATTAAAACCAGAATGCAAGGCATTCACACTTTTGAATGAAAACAGAAGTGGAAAAGAAATGTAAAGGATCCTGCGCTAGTAGGAATCAAACGCGTGACATCCACATGGTCACGTATTGAAGTCGTTCGCTTACTGTAACCCACCAGGCCACGGCAACTGCTTGTCGATAAATTACTTAGATTAATATATAAACCCTGTTGAGCATCATGAGTAACTTTCAGATGAATTACAGTAGTAATGCTAACAAATGAATGGATTGTGTCTTTAACCAAAGTGAACTGCTCTTTCGAAGATATTATACTTCCATGCTTAACTGGGGATTGTTAAAGAGTTCCGCAGTCTGATATAAACAGCCAATTGAGCTCTCGTACTGTTCGTCGTTCGTTCGCTCTTCGCCCGTAATTAACTATCAGTGTGTCACATGATCACCTGCGAAGCAAGCACTTATTTCCAAGGGAGATACAACTTGCGGGTGAACCTTCTTATTGCACAATTTTTCCATACGTGGACTTGATTATCTTATCTGTTCACTGTGCCCACCCCACTCCGCAAAGTCTTCAATTCTGAAGAAAATAAAACGCAACTTTTTAGTTTGTCCCTCTTTTTCCAGTTATAGTTGGGCTATTGTGAAAAGGGTTTACCCATGCAATGCATTGCCTGTAAAAACAACATTGACTTTTACTTCAATAGATCACTCGGACGTTTCAAAATATGAGCCATGAAGGGTAATGAGCTCTTCTAAAAGAATAGCAGTTGACAAAAACTATGAAGAGGGCGGTTAAGAACGTTATAAGCTCTTTTCAAAGAAAATCGTAAAATTTAACTGTCTCTCAAGGAATATACAGTACCTCAAACTGTAACAAAGCTAGAAACATCCTTACATAACTCTTTATAGCTAACATTTATTAATCTACAACTTTTTCATACACAATAGATAAACAAAAACAACAAGACACTGAATGAAGACACTGTGACAAGTCCATAAAGTGACTGCTATACTTCGCATTCGCTCGTAAAAAGCACAAGATTACAATATCTGGATGGAAAATTACAGGTAGACTATTTTCTGACTCTTCTTCTCCCTCCGAAGTGTTGTGCTAGGAAAGGACGTTTGACCCAGTTAGCCTTGTGCCAGTTTTTTCTTATTACTTTCATATATTATGTGAATCGTGAGATCACGGTGACAAAATATGAAACGACTAGTACAAGACTGGCGGAGTCAATCGTCTTTTCCCAGCAGAACACTTGGGAGATAGAAGAGGCATCAGAAAATTGTCTTATTTTCGGGCTAAGGACCTATTTTGCTTGGGTTTGTACTTTGCAGCAATTGTAGCAGCCAGAATTGAACTGACAGTTTTGACGGTTTGCTTTCTTATTGAAGTAGAAAAAAGTTTGAAAAAGTTATATACCTGTTTGCACTGCTTTTTGCTAAATGTTGTTTTGAAGCCTGACTGAACTTGCTAATTGGTAGTATGTATCTAAGTATTCAGGGCTTCCAATGATCCTATATTTCCTATATTTTTTATTTAAAATGTCTGTGTTTAGGGCAGTAACCTAGCTGAGATTTCCAAACTGTAAATAAAAGTTGGCCTGAAACTTGAGAAAAATACAGAAATGCTGACAATTTCACTGTCTAAATTATAGTTTCTAGGCTCCAAGACCCTAAGAAATTGCATTTAAGGTTTCTTTTTTTTCCCCAAATTTGACCAGGGAGATCCCTGGACTCCCACCTTGGACACGTTCTTTCGTCAGTTTCTCTGCCTGAGAAATGAACCATCTTCTGCTGGAATACATGACCATATACACTGGCTAATGATAAAATAGCCTATGATTACCTTTAATTATTATCTAAACTCAATGAGCTTATAAAGTAGCTTTAATTTAATGGGCATAAGGAGTTGTTGCAACCTTATTTTGAACAACAGCAAAATCTCACAAATAGCTACTTATTTCACTGCAAGTAACTTTCATATGTTAGATCATGAATACTGCATATTAAAGGTGAACTAAGCAGTTACTCTATACATAAATTTCTCAACTCATCAAGTAAGAAACATATTGCTACATGATTCTCAAAAGCCATTGATGAAATTGGATGCCCAGGTACACTAACTCAGATTGGGGTGACTCAATTTCCCCCTTTAAATCAAATCTAATTTTTCTTCTTGAAATCTAAATTTGTTTCTAAAAGATGAAATTTGAAAGTAAAGAATGCTTAGATGCAACTTTTAAAGTCTTAAATGTGTCATTTCCCCCATTTCCTTGCAAGGCTTACACTATGGCTATGCACCAACTGATAATGCCTACCCCCATATCATAATAAGAGTGCTAGGGGGAAGCATGCACTTGTAGGGGTGCCATGCATGTCACAGCTGAAGAATTCAGTTAATAATTAGAAGTTCAGATCATGTTATGAGTCCAAAGCTTCACCAAAGATAGCACCATTTTGGATCTAGGAAAACTTAGGAGAAGAAAAATTTCTCATAGAGTTGTAATCCCTCCCCCTTGGTAATATCCCCTTAAATTACACTCTCACAGGATAGAAAAAAGCACTAAATAATGATTCCTAAACATATAATCAGTTCAAAGCTTTATGTAGCGTTAGAAAGATAGCACCATTTTACATCCAAGCCACTTCAAAGAGCATTGGATGTCATCCTCTTCTCTTAGACAGCACCCCTTACCTTCTGCACAGCTACGCCAGTACAAAATATGAAGAATATCACAAAATAATGACAATTTGTAATACGATCAGGTTAAAGCTTTGCCAATGACAGTACAATTTTGAATCTAAGTCAGGCCTTACATGTACCCCTCCCCTTAGTCCCTGCACCATTCACAGTGGTTTGTGGCTGTGCAGAAGGAAAATGCCATGTCCTGCAGGTCACAACTGGAGAATCAACTGCCTAGGGTACCAGTATGCCTTGGGTTAGGGTTAGGTTTACACTTACGTAAACCATGTGACCAGACACAAAAGATATCAGTACCAGTACAGTACCATACAAAATGGTACTGTACTTGTACTGTAGACCTGGTAAAAGTGCATTGTCTGCACATATATGCTCAGGGTTGATTGTGAGCTAGACTTGGTACAATGCTGTATGTCTAGTTTACATACAGTAGTTGGTTGTAGTACTGCATATCCCAATTGTAAGGTGGAAGTTGCATTTGTCCATGTCCATCAGAAGGGCTATTTTACCATGTACTGCATAAAACAAACCAGTTGTACTTTATGGGTAAATTTCCTCATCTCAGTCAGTTCCAGTTCTCCCAAGCTTGCTCACTTGTAGCTCCACCCAAAACTGTCTGAAAGATAGATAGGGCCTACTTGTCACTAACTAGGTATGACTTTTACTTTGGGGTAAGCAAAAGTCTCAAGTGGTGGCTGTTCATTGATTGAAATCAGAGGTGCAAAATTCAAAAGATGCAGAGTAGGCAATCATCATCATTGATGGTCAGATGTCATAAAAGTCCATCATGTGCATTTTGTAATCAATTAAACTGGCTTAATTTCCAGACTCTTTCAAAGCTTGACTTAAATCCGTTCAAAGATGGTGCAATGACAATGCACACTGGTAGCGAGTTCCATACATCTATGTCTTGCTGAGTAAAGAATCTCCCTCAATACTTTGTATTACAACATGGCTGATGGATCTTTAATGGGAGCCCTTGATTACTGTCCAATCTACTCCCCTCTGAAAAAGTGTAGCATTTCCTGCCATATCTCCTGTCAAATACTTTTACATTTAAATCATACTGTATTAACATGCAGCCTCTGGTACATAAGACAAGACAAATGCAAATCAGGATAAGGAACTTCCCTAAAACTTGAAGCCACTTAAGTTACCTGCCTTTGTATAGACTCAATTTCATGAGTATCTTTCCAAAGGAAAGGCAACCAAGCCGGAATACAGTACTCAATTATACAGTAGCTAGGATGCACCATAGATTTACACAACAAAAGTAAGAAGAAACATCCAAAAAAAGGAAATTTCTTCTGATTGCACCCAAGATGCCATTTGCTTAGCAGTAGTACCAGATATGTGTCTCAAAAAGCTAGCATGTTATCAACAAGAACACCAAGATCCTTTTGCCATTAACTTTTCTCATGATTGTGTCTAGCACCAGCATAATCCCTCATGGAATAAGTATGTAAAACTTGGAGCAGATACTGTATGCCCAATGATAGAAACTGGCACTTTATCTGGATGAAAGCAAAGCTGCCAAGTTACTGACCATGTAATATTATTACACAGCATGCAGAGAGAGTGTTCTCATTACACATTAGGGCCTTGTATGCTCACTTGGAAATCACCTTACCGTATAAGCAATTAACTACTGTAGGTTTGTGTCTACACAAGGAGAAGCTAAAGACAGTTGTGGACGAGGCTAGAAGTAACTCAGTCAAAAGAAGTGAAACTGTCTGGAATGATAAATACAGTATGTCTTTAAGCTTGGCCAGACTCAAATGTAAAGTTAGTTTAATACTGCACAAGGTCATATCCTGGTGAGCTAAGACCTAAATTTGTATTCAGACTAAGAGCTGCATGCTGTGAAATGTGAGCTACTCTGCATCTTTAAATTTTCTGACTGTGATGTCAATCAAAGAACAGTCACCAATTGTGAATTTTGGTTACCCCTAACCAAAAATGTACATACAGTAGCTTGGCGAGTGTCTGCCTTTAAAGGGTTTAAGTTCTAGTCAAGGTTTGGTAGTTGTATGTTAGATGGGTACAAGTTAATTCTAAGCATTCTTATATACGCTCTACACTAACCAAAAGCTTCAAAGCACTTTATAAATATTACCCTTGTTCAATGGTAAATCATCTTGGAAACAATCCCTCCAGTGTGGCAGCAGCTCTAATGGTACGCCCAATGAAGATTCACCTCACAGATACTGTACCCATAACCCCTAGATGTAGAGAAGCAATTGAGATAAAGCATCTTGCCCAAGGACACAACATATTGTCCCTGGCAGGAGTTGAACCAGCAATCCTTGGATCACAAGTTCAACACCTTAACCAATAAGCCACCATGCTCTCAGCCCTTTTTTACCGGCTCTCTAATCTCAACCAACAGTTAAAAGTTCTTCATACTACTGTATATATAGTGTGGAGCAAATCAAACTCAGTGCACACTAGATGCTGTGCCTCTGTCTTCAAAGTGTATTAGACAGGTGTCATTTTGTTTTCCTGTTGGTTGAGATTAGAGAGTTACATCACCACCAAATGATTAAGGAATATGGTACCCTCATTAAAAAGTTTATTGAGCTTTGATTGACCTAAGTTCAAGATGTGCAATTTACCTGTAGTACAACTCTGATCGATTGATTTGATAACAAACTCTGATATAAACTGGGTCGGGTTCTGTATAGCAGAAGGCCCAATTCACAGCGTGTGCATTTGACCCTGAGCAATTAAAACTCAGTGCATGCCATTGTAGAGCAGGAAGTAGTTAGATAAGAGCTTTCACTTTTAAATTGAAGATCTAGGAGTATAAGGAGTGTTACTAAGCAGAGAGAATTTTTACTGTCAGGGGTGAGACTTTTGGCCCCTTAACACAAACATCAGACCAGACAGTCACTTTAAAAGTACAAGCAAGTCTAGTCTACAGTAGGTGGTAGTAATATTACATGAATGATGGATGGCTGTATGCAAATTATATTTTTCAAAAACTTGAGTCATTGTTCTAGTGTACTATGAGTTTGCACTTTTGGTCTTGTCATTTGATTTTGGCATCTATGCAGGAAGTATGCAAGTCATGATGACTCATCATTTTATAGAGTACACAAAACTACACTTTCTGGTCAAAGTCCTATCATTGCAGCTTGAAGTTGAGTAGATAATCTGGCTATACAGTCAATTGTACAGTGTGCTACTCAGCTGCAGTACAATAATATAAGGCAGGGCTTTAGCCAGGATTTTTAGTTCAGGGAGATCACAAACTGTATGTGCAGCATGATGGGGGAAATGGTCCTAGCATGCAGGACTGATGAGGGTGCCCCATTAGTAGCCAAAAAAGGGCAATTGTTACAAGAATTGATGGAAAGGGTTGATTAGCACTGAAGTAAGAAATATTCCTTGCTACCTTACATTTACTTCATCTGGCTTTCTTAGTCAGTTTATGTAAAAATAAGTGAAAGGTGGAGGCGGGGGGGGGGGGGAGATGTGCTCAGTACCCAAAGGACAATCAGTCTCCTGAAGGGAAAACTGGATGATTCTCCTGTAAAAAGTTTGCAACACACTCACTTCGTACCCCCTTTTTTACACATAACATGTTTTATATGTTTTATATTATATGCTCATTTATGATTTACATGTCTTGGTTAGGTATTGATGTCAGTGCTGTATCGAGTCCGTACTCAGGACTCGGCTCACAGAATTTGAAGGACTTGACTAAATTCTTGGAAATTCTCCCTATTGGATTATTAAAGGGACTTGAGTCCGAATCCGGACTCGAGTCCAATAATCAGCAAACTTTGAGGGACTTGTGACTCGGAACATCCAGACTCGACTACAGCACTGATCGATGTTTTAGCTTTGCTTCATTGCATTCCCATACACTGTGTTTCAGGTTTATGCTTACGACTTTCCCCAATGGCCTTCGAGTTTCGTCTTGCTGAGCTCCCCTGCCCCTTGAGCATGTGCTGGCTTCCCTGGATTGCCGGCTGAGCTTTGTAACACTAATTGTTATTGTAAACTAGAGAAGGAGTAGGATTTAGTGCATGTAGTTTGGTCATTTGATACCAGCCCATTTAAAATGCTGTACTGTACTATTTGAAACTGAGTACACCTCTACGGTACGGTACCTTAAGTCTAGAATATTTAAAAAATATATCTTATGCAGCTTGAAACATGCATCCAAATGGTCCAACTCCAATCTTCACAGGACATTTCCTAAGCTAAAATATAAAATGTAGTTAGATTGTCACTCAACTCAAAATGGTGGATTATGCAATAATTTGTGATAACATTCTTGTACTATTCAAATTACTGTCTATGTTTTTCTTTGTTTCTTGGAGACCACTGCATCTTGTGCCAAAGTATGATTGATCACTGTCTTTCTGTTGGAGGATGACTTGGCTATATAAGCCCTCTCTGTACAACACGTTTGCAAGAAAATAGTAAATGTTCCAGGTCACAAAAAATCTCAGTTTCAAAAGGAAACAAAAACAAGTTACTGTATGTGAGTTGTACAAGAAGGACATCACAAAGTATTGTGCAATCCACTATTTCAAATTTAGTGAATGGATTTCAACATTTTATATCTCAGCAGTGGTGTAAGCTATGAAAATGTGATTTGCATTGAAATTCATTTTCCAGCCTCTAAAATATGTATTCTTATAATTGATTCCTTGCCGAAGGCAGAAGGAATCTATGCGATGGTGATGTCGTGTGTGTGTATGTGTATGTGTGTGTGTGTGTATGTGCGTTTGTGATACTTAGCTTGCAATTGCGATATCTCAAGGTAAGAATGACCGACACTTCATATTTGGTATGTAGATTTGTCATGTTGAGAGGAAGAACCCTATTGTTTTTGGCAGAGGTCAAAGGTCATTCGAGTCGAGGTCACTAGAGGTCAAAGTCCGAAAACCTTGTAATCGTGATATCTCGAGGTAGGAATGACCGACACCTTTCATATTTGGTATGTAGATTTGTCATGTTAAGAGAAAGAACCCTTTTGTTTTTGGCAGAGGTCAAAGGTCATTTGAGGTCACCAGAGGTCAAAGTTCGAAAACATTGTAATCGTGATATCTTAAGGTAGGAATGACCGACACTTTTCATAGTTGATATGTAGATTTTTCATGTTGAGAGGAAGAACCCTTTTGTTTTTGGCAGAGGTCAAAGATCATTCGAGGTCACGAGAGGTCAAAGTCCAAAAACCTTGAAATCTCAATATCTTGAGATAGGAATGACCGACACTTTTCATATTTGGAGTGTAGATTTGTTATGTTGAGAGGAAGAAACCTTTTTTTGTGGAGGTCAAAGGTCATTTAAGGTCACCAGAGGTCAAAAGCAGAAACCTTGTAAATTCTTGTAAACAAGATATCTCAAGATAGGAATGACTGATGCTTTTCATATTTGGTGTATTGATTTGACATGTTGAGCAGAACTATTGTTTTCGGTGAGGTCAAAGGGTCATTTGAGGTCTCCATAGGTCAAAAGCCGAAAACATTGTAATGATATCTCGAATGTGTAGATGTGTCATGTTAAGAGAAACAACCGTATAGATTTTGGTGGAGGTTGAAGGTCATTTGAGGTCACCGAAGGTCAAAGTCCGAAAACCTTGTTAATGTAAACAGTATATTTTGGCATGGGGGTGATTTGGTATAGGGCGAGTTGGCATAGGGGCAAGTTGGCACGGGCCGAGTTGGCATGGGGGCGAGTTGGCATGGTGCTGATTTGTCATAGGGGCATAGGGGAAAACATTGTAAACATGATATCTTGAGTGTGTAGATGTGTCATGTTCAGAGAAAGAACCGTATTGATTTTGGTGGAGGTTGAAGGTCATTTGAGGTCACCGAAGGTCAAAGTCCGCAGACCTTGTTAATGTAAACAGTATATCTTGGCATGGGGGCAATTTGGTATAGGGTGAGTTGGCATAGGGGCGAGTTAACACGGGCAGAGTTGGCATGGGGGCGAGTTGGCATGGATCGAGTTGGCATGGTGCTGATTTGTCATAGGGGCAAGTTGGCACAGGGGCATAGGGGAAAACATTGTAAACATGATATCTTGAGTGTGTGGATGTGTCATGTTCAGAGAAAGAACCATATTGATTTTGGTGGAGGTCAAAGGTCATTTGAGGTCACCAAAAGTCAAAGTCCGAAAACCTTGTAAATGTAAACAGTGTATCTTGGCATGGGGGTGAGTTGGCATGGGGGCAAGTGGTATAGGGCGAGTTGGCTTGGGGGCGAGTTGTCATAGGGGTGAGTTGGTATAGGGCGAGTTGGCATGGGGGAGAGTTGGTATAGGGCGAGTTGGCATGGGGGAGAGTTGGTATAGGGCGAGTTGGCATGGGGGCAAGTTGTCATAGGGGCGAGTTGGTGGTATAGGGCAAGTTGGCATGGGGACAAGTTGGCATGGGGGCATTGGCATCACAGGGGCAAGTTGGCATCACGGGGGCGAGTTGGCATCACGGGGGCGAGTTGGCATCACGGGGGCGAGCTGGTATCATGGGGGCGAGTTGGAATGGTGCTGAGTTGTCATAGGGGTGAGTTGGCATGGAGCGAGTTGGCATGGTGAGTTGTCATAGGGCGAGATGGCATGGGGGTAAGTTGGCATAGGACCGAGTTGGCATAGGGGTCGAGTTAGCATCAGGCCGAGTTGGCATGTAGGCTCACTTGTTCCAGGGATCTCACAGTTTCATGAAAAATTCTAAAGAAGATTTCAGTACAAAGGGATAAAAGAATTTCTCAGAACAAAAAGTTGTTCACAGATACATGTTGAGTGAATGTATTGTGTCTGTTTGGCTCTTGTCAATTTCCAAACCACAGTTTACAAAACATATTTTACAAAGGCAAGGGATCACTAAGCCTTTTGGCTTTCTGGTTTTTTTTTTTTTGCTGTTTCTTGTTTTGCTTTTAAAACTGTATCTTTCCTATAGCAAGTGAATAGGGTGGGGCTAGTAAGGTTGTTACCACACCACAAAATTTAGTATGTCCATGGTGTCACCAGTCTTGTTTCCTGTCCTGCTTGGGATTCAAATATTCTGATGTTAACTGTAGAAAGAAGGCCTATATGACATATAGTAATTAAATGCAAGAACTGCTTTTAACAATACACTGCTGGTAACAATACACTCTTTTGTTGACCAAAAAAAAAAAAAAACAGTAATAATCAACATTTTGGTGAAAAGAGAACAAAATAGTAAGAATGTAAATGGCTTCATATATGTAGGGCCTACAACTACTTAAAAATCCCAGTTCTTAATAAATGAATTGTGCATACTATTAAGGCAATTCTTTTTCTTTGTATTGACCCCTTGAACCAACTGGCACAGGTGATGCAATCTTCTTCCCCCCCATCTTTCTCCTGCCATTTCCAGTTGCCTGCAGACCTAGCCATTGATTTAATATCCAGAATATTGTTCTCGTCGCGCTGGCATGACGCCATTTTTATTTTTCCGGGCTTATATCGTGGATACTAGGCACAATTTTGCTAAATAATATATGGTCCCACAAATTATTATCAATATCCTACCCCACCACACAAAAATTTTTCCCACAACATATAAATGATTTTTTTGAGTTTGGGGTGACAGGTTTTGGATCTGACCCTAAAGTGGTTTGTATACAGGTGTGCAAATGAAGTCTTTCTGTACCCCAAGAAGGGCTTACAATTTGTTACCAGTCAATTATTAACTACTGTATCTGCACAGGGACCAAGTTTATTTGGATTACTGTACAGTAGGTTGCACACAGTTAGTGGTAGTAGTAATGAGGTTGGTATTGTAAAGCAGGCAAGTGCTTACTGTAAATGGGTCATTCTCTGCCAACTCAACAAATGGGTCGGTCAGGCACCTTCTCAGATTTTGCGGAAAGTTTAATGAAACAGTTCCACTTATGGAAAGAACACACCGAAAATTTTAGGACAAAATTCTAAGCTGTTTGGAAGTTATGGCCCATTGAAAAATGGCCTGGACCCTTCCTTTTCATGCCCAATTTGTGCAATACAATTTTTTATGTAATATCTGGTGGGTCCACTTTGCTCTTACAAAGTTAGAGACTTTGTATAACATCCATGACAAAATGGTGGGGGGGTCAAGCATTGTCCCAGAGCCAAAAAACCAAAATTTTGATGTTTTTTGGGTTGACCTTTGACCTTGTTTATCACCTACAGTATGAACTTTAAATTTTTTCTACCAACAGCTCTATCCCTTTCCTACATCTGGTTAAAATTTCAAAAGGGGTTTTTCCCCATCTTTAATTAAAAAATCTTTGAGTTGGGTGGGTGGTGCACCATTTCACATAGCAGTGTACAGTGTAAAATATACACATACACATGTATACAGAAATTAGTAGTGAATATTTTGTACAGTAGCACAAGTGTGGCCAGAGAGCTCACATACCTTGTTTGCAGTGTGGTAATACAGTTAATGCTCATCATACGTATTTACGCACAGCATATGGCTTTAAAAATAAGTAAATATTTCCACAAGTCTTATTTAAAGTGGGCAGAACAGCCCCTTTGATTTTCTAGTGAATGTTATGTGTAAAAGTGCTGCACTGTATACTGTATTCACTTATATCAGTATACTACAGTATACTATACTGTACACAGGGCCGTGGTGAGCAGGAGGTGTGGGGGTGTCACACCCTTCAATATTTGGTCGCCGTTGGCAAATTTTCGGTCTGTCGGCATAAAGAGGAGAAGGTAAGGAAAAGAGGAGAGGAGGAAAAGAAGAGGGAAGAAGGGAAAGGAAAGGGGGAAGGAAGGGAGTGAAAGGGAAGACGGAGAATGAAAAGAAAAAATAAAGAGAAAGAGAGAACGTGAACGCGTGGCCAGTCTGTTATCAGCTATTTTGTTTTTTCGGGGATTCATCTAAATGGCCCATTCAAGTTGAAGTCCTTTCGGCAAATTCAACATGCATGTGACGGCCGTATCGACGGCAGTATCAACGACCATCGGTGTAATTGGATGAGTGACAGAGTCCGTCGCCAACTCGGGAAAGAAAGGGAATTCAAGGCTTCCGTATAGGTGTGCTGTTTGGTGTCATATGAGCAGTGTTTTAGCCAGCCCTATTCTGACAAGCAAATTCTATGCAGGTGTAAATTTTGACAGAATCAGCCTCACCAGAATAATTTTGCCAGTTCCTTGCTGTCAGCATATCATATTTGTCTGCTTTAATTGCGACAGGACTTCCTTATTCACAAGCCTTTATTTTAACCTCTGAGCCCCACCACCCTACTTCCATCTCCAAGTTTAGAAAGGAGACTGATGCTGTACATTTTGTCCGCGGCGCAATGTTTTTATGTAGTAAAATATTTGTCACCAAAATTTTGTTGGTTCCTCATAAGGGCAGAAATACACTCAGACATTGCACTTTTTGTGATCTAGGCACCTTTCAAATTCCAAAAATTTTTTTGAGGGGAGGGGACACACCCCTCCCCTTAAACCCCTCTCCCAGGCCGGCAATCACATGACATACTGCGTGGTCCTCCTTAAAAGAAACCCTGGGCACACAACTGGAATGCATCCTGGCGTTCGAAGCATATTTTGAGCGCTAGTGTTAAGATTGTAGACATTTTTCTCCATTTTCGAACGCAGCTAGGAAGCCTGTTTGGTCCTTAGTTTTCAAATGCTGAAGGCAAGGTGTTCAAATTCTGAACTTCAGGTTTAGCTCCTAAAGTATAGTGGCATGATGGGAGGAATTGCCTAACATATTAAATTTATTAGGAATCTTTGCAATGATTAATGTATCACGAACCAAAATATACCTATCCTGGGGCTTAATTTTTTACCCAGAAATATGCTAAAACCTTGGAGCTTCTGGGGGCTTTGCCCTGCCCCCCGACTGGAGCTTTTTCCCTGGACCTAACTAGGGGCCCTAAAGCAGGCTCCTGGACCCCACCCACTAAGGCTTGCTTTTTGCACTCATTTTACGTATCACCAGATCTGTCTGCAAAATATGATCTCTACACCCCCCCAGTTTATACCTTCCCTACGCCCCTGACTGTACAGTGCATACTTGTTATTAATAGTACAATTATTACAAGTTTGTAAGTTAGTTAAAATGTCTTTTACTAAGTAGATAAATGTAAATGAAAATATACAGTAGTATCACTTCTGTGGTTGAAATTGTAAATAAAAACAGGCCATGATATAAGTTCATGTGTGCTACACTAGTAGTTTGTACTATACTGTGTAGTATGTAGATACTGTACAATGTGTATGTGACATTGTCCACCTTCTATCCAAACTCAAAAAATGATCTGGCAAGAATGATGATAAATCCCTCTTTGAAATTTTAACCAAACATAGAATGGGGTTAGACCTAATGAGAAAAACATTTTCAAGTTCATGGGAGGTGATAAACAAGGTCAAAGGTCAACCCAAAAAACATCAAATTTTTGGTTTTTACTTTGACTAGAAAACTTCTAGTGGAAGTGATGCGATCGCCACTGCAGTTTTCAGCGAGGTGTCAGAGATTTTGTCTTTGAATTGTGTTTTATCAGGGGTTTTTGTAAGCTACGGATCTGAAGTTTGGAGAGAATGTGTAACGTGTCATGCAAATTCTCCTACTAAAATTTTGTGTAGCTCGATGGTTACATGAAGTCACTGGAGCTTTTTTTTAATGTTTGGCCATAAAACCTATCTCCCTCTATGGATTTTGATATTTGGGCCCGAAAGTTTGCACACCAGTTCATGGGTTATCCATGCTCATATCTTGTTCAGGAATAATTGATATCACGTTTTTAGGGAGCAATTTTGAATTAAAAATTTACTGTTCCGCATTGGGAGAATTTACTCCTGGTTGGTACAAAATACAAAAAATTAACTGATCTCGGTTGCTTTTAAATCTTGTCAGTAATATACTCTGTAAATTTTATTCCATTTCATGAAGGTATGCTGGAGAAAATCCAAAATAAAATTACCTTCTTTTCATCCGAAATGATCAATTCTGCTGAGTGCAAACATTTGTTTGGCATTTTGTACCCCCATTTTCACATCTGTTTACATATAAAGCTACAAAGCTATGCATTGTTTGCAATACGCTAGTGTTTGCAATACGCTAGTGTTTGCACAGGGTAATTATGTAAACCGTGAGAATAGTATCCTGCAAAGCACCTCACAGAATGAACTCTACTCAGCTCCTGTGCTTCCCAGACCACTGAACGAGGAATATACTGTGTAGTCTGCTATGTAGTTAACCCTCGGAGCGGCTTCTGCTCATCTCTTCTTTGGGGCTTCCCAAACAAAGCAGAACAAGGAATGTGCCGTACAACTTGCCAGTGCAACATAAGTAATGCCAGTTGATAATGTAGGGAAGTACTTTGTTGTCCCTTCGTTTATTGTCTTTGCTGTATCAATTTAAAATATTGATAGGATTTTAACATCATTTGCTTGAAATTGTTCGTTTAGGATGTAATTTATGCAATCGAACCAAGGATTATCTTATACTATTTTTAATAAATCCAGGGTTCTTGATTGCCTCCTTAAAATTTGCTACCCAAAGGTCAACCCTTTTCTTGTTAAGAAAACGGCTTGAATGAGATACTATTGAAGGGCAGTAAATGGCTGTTTTCAAGTATTGTTTTCGCATATAGGCGTACTTTCTCCGAAATTGCACTACACTGAGACACTGCTCCAGAGGAAGCGTTCCCGACTGTAGCCCCCCTTTTTTGACTCCACTTTTTAGATGGTCACAAGGCTTCTTGTAAATGAAATGTAACCTAATTATTTCTTGACGTCACATCGACAGACAGCTTTTATGGGACTACGTGTGTCTGATAAAAGCTTTCTATCTCGATGTGACGTCACGAAATAATTAATATACATTTCTTTTTGATAGTCATGTGATACAAATCATATATTTACACAGAGTGGCAAAGTTTTGGTTCCTTCTGACCAGAGACGGAGAAGATTTTAACTAAAACTCAAAAAAATCGGACTGTAATCCGATCCGAAATCCTGTAGTGTGCCCCGTGCTTAAGCCCCCCTTTTTTGTCCGTGAAATCCTGGATACACCGAAGTCGAAGTTTTCACCATTGGTGGTCTATTTTGGCTCTGGGACCATGTTTGACCCCTCACCATTTTGCCATGGAAGTCGTTTAAGGTCTAAAAGTTTCTTGGAGTAAAGTGCACCCACCAGATATTGTACATATGAAAAATTGTACTTACAGTATCTGGTAGAGGTTGGTTGAACCACAAGGGTCCAAATATCCAAAATTACACAGACATCACAAATGAAATGCAATATTTAGAGCCCTCTATCTTCATAAGTAAGCCAGATACAGTGTTTTTGATGCCAGATTCTTAAAATTTGGGCAGAAAATGCCCCAGACAGATACTTTCAGCATTGTATCTTTATTCTCTGTATTGTTATAGGCCCTCAAAAATGACCAAAATGGCGACAACGCAATTCTGGCATGCGAAGAAGGGAGTCCGGGCCACTTTTTAATGGGTCATAACTTACAAATGGCTTGGAATTTTGACCTAAAATTTTTTATGTGTTCTATCTACCACTTGAACTACACTAACGAATTTTTTCAACAAAATCTGAGTCGGTACCCGACCATGATTTTCTGAAAATCTGTTGAGTTGGCAGAGAATGACCCAAATTACAGTTTTTAGCGCCAATGAAAAGAGCAGAATTGAAGTTTGCTTTGTTTCCAAAACTCCTAGGATATAATGCTAGAAAAGTATACCAAGTTTTAGCCATCCCTAGTTGACCACTGTTAATCCATAATCTACCGTACCAATGAACTTCCTGTGCAGCTATTTAAAGAGATCAATAAAGTTAAAGTGGTTTGTTGTTGTATTGTAGTGAGACACAAAAGTTCAATTCAATTTGTTAGTGATAAATTCCATCACTGAATAACAGCTCTTGACAAAAACATGGCTTGAATATAAAGAAAGTTTGATCAACACAGCTTGTTTACAAAAGGGATTAACTGTTGCAAGTGTAGAGATAAGGTTCACCTGGGGAAATGGCCTTTTTGTAGAGTGACTTTGGTTAAAATCCCCTATTGAATTCTAGCAGCATGACTTTGCTGTATTTTTGGAATGTTGAGTTTAAAAGATAGTCCAATATTAATGAATCAATGGAAATGTCACAAAACTTTCTGAAATGAGGTTCATACATACTGTTATATCTGCTGCCCTCATCACATATTTTACCCAACTGGGTTATAAGGTTGATTTATAGCTTCACAGCACTAAGTCCCAAAAATATAACTTAAGTGACCCATGCAGAGCTTGCTTAAGTGTTTTTTTGATAATGTTCAGGTAAACTTGTAAGTAACTATACTTAACTAGATTGTAAGACTGTTCTATTATTTTGTTCTTTACAGGATGTTCGCATGGGCTTTGTTGGAATGGTGGGCAGGTAATTTTTTTTTTCTTTTTTGTAAGTGATGTACAAATTTATGTTACCAAGAACGTGTCCAACACAGATACCCAAAATTTAAAATTTGTAATAACTGCCTTTGTTCTAAAATTTATCATACAGAAATTTTAGGAATGAAGGCACTGTACATACAGGCACAATGTTCATACGGCCATTGTGCCCTATCACAAAGTGGCAACACATAAGGACCGGGGTTGATCACAAGTGAGGATTGGACACTGGCCAGTAAATCCCCCAAAACACTGACCCTACTTGATACTAAAACCTATGAAACAGTTACCAGCTGATATTCGCCACAGCATCTCTGTATCTCATGCTGCATCATCAGTTCATCACAGGGCACTGAAATAAAATTCACTGTTGACATGATGGCTAATGCTATGTACTGTACAGTATGTTTGCATATATCTAGCATATGTAGGGTTGTATGCATATCAAAAGGGGAGCATTAAAGTCTGTGAAATGAGAAGAGTTTGACAAGAAAGGAACAAGGACTGCTGGAAATTGAGATGTGAGGATTCCGAGGTACATGTTTATTTACTGTGACCGGCAATTCGAGAAAAGGTTTTAGTACTGAGAACTGAGTCTCTAATAATTACTTTCAGGCAACCAAAAGTATAAAACATTACTCACCATCAGCCACTGAATCAAATTCAGTGTCGCACGGACTGACAAAAAAGGTCGCATTGTATAGCCTGATAAGGACTCACAGTCAGACTTGACAAAATACCATACCACTTGTGTGAAATGCAAGTCTGGTTTGATTTTGTATCAGTATTACCTTTTTCTCCTGGGGTAACATTTTACTTTTGTGTGGTGCTACCTAGTACCACTGTACCAATATTCAACTGTAATAGTGTTTATGTCTAAACATACCAGTGTTAATGTTACAGTAGATGTCCACTCCAGTCATAAAAAAGTGAAGCACGCTGTGTATTGTGGGTACCATGCTGCGTATCACCGAGAACGTCCAAATGTACCACTGGTGGTATGTGTACGGCGTACCACAGGTTGGGAACCCTGGATTTAAAACATGAAAGTATTGGCTGATTCTGATATTGAATGCTGACAGTTAATCCAACACTTCCTTTAAGGCCTGGGGTTTGCTTTTCATGCCAAAATTGGCATTTTTTATGACCTCAGAATGCATACTCTCGACCACAATGAAAATTTCGTCGTTAAAATAAAATCCAGCATAACTAATTGTTATGACCAAAAATGCAAGAGAAAGTTCAATAAAAACTTACCAGTGATGTTCTCTCAATTGGCATTCAAATATATTTCAAATCCTCTATATTTAAATGTCCCAATAAAGTTTTTTCATAAGAGTAGCACTTATAGAAAACACAGTAAACCCACAACATTACCACACAGTATTTCATCTAAATAAGCCTAGGTTGACTGCTGGATTTCACATAGCGGTGGTTGTTTACAACAGGAATTGTATGGCTTACGACTTAATATTTGGGGGCGTCTTAGATAATATATAGTCCCTATAAATAGTTATCACCTGTTTTTGAACACAGTGCGAATCCTGTTCAGGCCTACTACACTTTACATCAAGTTTATGGTCAGAATACTGAACTTGCAGTTTACTACACGTGATACATAAAACATAAGAAAATGTGAAGTTTTAATAAAGTGGTATTAATAAAAAACATTGGAAGCTCACTATGGTTTGTTCACTTTGATTGCTTTCTTTTTATCCGTTTTCTTTTCTTTTTGTTTTTTTTTTTTTTGGGGGGGGGATATAAGCTTGTGCAGGTTGCTAAAATATGTAATTTTGATATAATAATATAACTCTAGTGGTATGATTAGAGACTGGCATGTAACAACATACTTTTAAGGCTTAGAAAGGTCGATTTAAGAACCAAAAGTGTCCTCCTTGGTGCAGCTGTTTGTTCATTTTTTTTTGCTGGTAGTTGACCACCACAGTGTTTTTTTAATATGGATATTCAGTGCTCAGTCTGCCTTTTGTACTGAAATTGTAGGTACAGTATTTCTGAGGTAAATTGTTATTGCAGGTAACAAGAACTGTAATGAGTAATAATTATTAAAAATTTTCTTGTGATGTTGGCCCATATCTATAGGAGCCATTGTGCTGAGTCATATCTCATATACTCAGATGGTTGGCAGTAATGGTATTTGCATACTGCTGGGCGGTACGTTGATCTACAATCACAGTGCTGTGAAGTGAAGGCTTGGTGGTAAAAAGTTTGAATGAACAAAGAAACAAGTAATACAGTCAGGGCCAGATTTCAGCATGGCCGGCAGGCTACTTTCCAAGGGCCCCCTAAAAAGGGAAATTAGTTTGTGCCTAGGGTCCCCCCAAAGGTACATCTGGCCCTGGACAGTGACATCAGTCAAACACATGAAAAGGTAGAATTATAGTGTCATTGTGTGCTACAACCAAGGATTAAATGATGCAGGCACCACACATTTTTTATTATTCCATTGTCCCTGAGATTTGGACTGTTTTGCTCTACAGATTACATTTTCCCAGTGACTTCTAAATTTCGTACCCTCATTGTATTAAATTGAAAACTGAGGTTAGTCTTTTCCTTCATACGTGAACATAAAATTCCTTGACGTTTGCACACTGGCATACATTTGTAAGATCTCTTTAAGATTTTGTGTGTACATGTTTTATATTGGAAAATCAGGGTATCCCCAGGGTCTGGATAGTAGATTTTCCTTTACATGCCAAAAAGCTTATCATCATGGCCACATTGTTCTCCAGAAATCTTCAAGACTAGTCATGATGAACCGGCCTTTCTAAAATGATCAGCTCTCACTTTCCTAGATTCGGAAACACATTTTTTTGCCACGAGCATCTTCCACAAAAATTCATTCGTTAGCTCCCTGCATTTGCAACAGCCTTAGGCTACAGGATTGGTTACATTAGATACCCCACGTAGACAATAGATTGATGGGGTGTGGAAGAACAAACTTTTAGTGCAGTCAATACAGCATGTAATAACCAAAAGGTGGGTTGGACTGGCTGGCATCTGGTCCAAGGCTGCTGAACCTAAGGCTTAATTAAACTGCAACAACAAGTTCACTGAGCAAACCTTTAAACAGGTGAAAACAACTGGCCTTAGTATATGTTATACCTCCTTTTTTTGAGCAGGACCCCACTGATTCGTCTCAACAAACTCAGCAAAGACACTGGATGCGATGTGATGGTGAAGGCAGAGTTTGCCAGTGGAGGAGGATCAGTTAAGGACAGAGCAGCATTGTATCTTGTTAAAGAGGCGGTGGATAATGGTAACAGTTATTCTTCTACCTTCTCTTAGCTTTAGTTGGTAAGGTCCATGGTCCATTTGCATAGCTATGGAAAACACTGTTATATATTTGCACCTTTCCAAATTTTTTAAGAAAAGGCATTCTCCTGCAAAAATGACACTTTTCTGTTCCAGAATATGTCCTTTTATGTCATTTTTATTTTCAGTTTGGACCAAAAATAAAACCTATAAATGGGAAGTACTGTAAAATGGAACGAAGAGTTGTGGCTATGTTTGTACTGAGTAGCCTATATTTATTAATACTAGCATTAGTGAAAAGTTTATTCTCTAGTTGTCATTATCTACATTTATTATTTTGAGCAAGCTGTACACTTCTCAACTTTGCAGAGTGCAAGTCAATTCAGTGGTCATGTTACCAAGAGTTAAACATGTTGGTCTACAACTTGTGTCAGTTCAAAAGCTATTTTATAAACTAAATAATTGTGTCACATTCAATCAGGAAAAATTAACATGTTCAGTTTACCTGACTCAACTGTGCTTCATAAGGTTGATGCAATTTGACCAATCAGCTTCCAGCAAATATGCTAGAAGTCAAAAGCTTTTCAAATACCACAGTGCAACCACAGCAAAACAGGTTACCTGTTATATAGTTTGCATTGTCAAACATGTGTCCAGAATTCCTCCCAGTGTAAGAAATTAGGTTGTAGTACTTAGTTTAGTTGGATCACATGAAGTTGTCTGATGTGCAGCTAGCTCTTAATGTAGTACTGAGAAGTGTTCACACCAAGGGCAGCGATTTGTTATCAGTACTGGGTGGGACATGACCCCATTTTCAAATAAATTACCGTTTGAAAAATCAAAGTCAATGGATGATTTCTCATTTCTCCCCTGTCCCCCAGGAATTGCCCCCCGAGGTTCACACCAAGATGTATTTATCAGCACCAGATCCTTCAAAGTGTGTGATTTCAACTACTGTGTTTAATATTGAAGTAAAGCTAAAGGATAAAGGACTGTGCACTGGCACTTGCCAGCTGCCATTGGCAAGTCTTTTAGCAAGTTGTCTCTAGTTTCATCTTACCTAGTTGGGCAATGATATCATTGCCAATATATCAGTTCTACATGTCTCTAAATAAATTGACCAGCAATACATACAACTGGAGTGAATCTAGAGTGATTTAAAGTTTTAGACCAAAGTCTCTTTACATTTGCCATCATTTCAGAGGAACTAAAAATAAAAATTTATCAAGGCAAGTGAATTCATGAAGTTATTACCCTTACTGAGCAAATCGTTCAAAGAAGTTTTTTTCCTACAGCACTGGGTCTATACTGTATGCACAACTTAACTATTAAAATAACAAATACATTTTTCTAATACCCTGTGTTACAGGAAGGCTTAGAGAGGGAGGAACTGTTGTTGAAGGAACAGCTGGAAACACAGGTAATATATGCAGAAATAAACCAATCAGAATCTCTGTTTTACAGTAGTTTGTACGGTCAATATTGCAGTTGTATGTATGACTACAATAGCAATCAGTGGGAAAGATAGGATATTGCTCCTTTGTTTACAAGCTCTAGTGTGAGACTGACAAGCCTGTATCAATGACCATTCAATCCCTCGCTAAACAGTTGAAATAATTAAGACTCTCCTTGCTAAGAAAAGATTTTACTTCCCTTTAGCCAGTTCACAGCTATTTAGATACTGTTGACAACAGTATAATGAACATTGCAACACTTTGACCAGTCAACATCCTATTAGAGGTGTTATATACAATATTAACATCATTTATATTGAGTGCTGTACAGAGTGAAGACCAGTGTGGTCACAGCATAACAGCTTGTTATGGTCTCATGGTGGACTTTAAAAAGGAAGGTGGATTAAACTCTGAGCACGTTTTGGGATGGTCATATGGTAATGAAGTTTAGATTCTGATTTTTTAAGGAGTTGGGAATGTCCTGGATAGGTTTTTGTCAAGCCAGATATGAGTTAGGGTACCATCCTATGCTCTGTTTGATGGCTGTTGAACGACCCTGCATAGCTGGTTGTAGGATTCATCCCTGTATCAAGGAGGTACCATAGTTTGTGAATCTACAAAATGAATGAGCAAACTACCTACAGTAAACTATGCTAGATAGCTGTAAAACTAGCCTGCATAAGTGACTGTAAGTCTCTTCCTACATCAGAGAGATACCTCAGTTTGGGAATCTAGAAATGATTTAATGAATTACCTACAGTACTGTATGCTCTGCAGGATGGCTATTAGACTGGTCTGCATATGAAGTGACCGGGAGTCTCTCCCATCATCAGGGAGATACTGTACCTTTGTGTGTGTATCTAGAAATGAGTGAGCAAACTACCGTCAGTATGCTCTGCAGGATCCCTGATATGCTCACCTGCATGGCTGACTGTAGGATTTTCCATGGCAATGAGATACCATAGTTTGTAAAGCCAAGAATGTCTTAGCAACCTTCTAGCAGTATGATCTTCAGGCTTGCCATTGGGCTAGCCTGCATAGGTGATTGTGGAGTGTCTCCCAACATCAGTGAGATACCCAGTGAATGAGTAGCTTACCTGTATAGTGTGCCCTACAGGATGGTTGCTGGGCTAACCTGCATATCTGGCTATATGGGCTCCCTCAATATCGGTGAAATACATAACTTTTTGTGAAGTTAGGATGAGTGAGCAAACTAGCTACACTATACTCTGCAGGATGGCTGCCTGGTTAGCCTACATAGCTGGCTGTAGAATTTCTCCATAAATCTTTGAGATACATTAGGGTGTTAAACTAGGAATGAGTGAGAAAAGCTACTTCTGCTCTGCATGTTTGCTGTTGTATTTACCTGCATACCTGACTGTAGTGTTCATCTATTTTGGTGAGTTACCTAAACTTCTAAGGCAGCCATGACTGAGCAAGTTACATACTGGATGCTCTGCAGGATTGCTGCAGGGGTAGCCTGCAAAGCTTGCTGTAGGATCTCTTGTTACATCAGTGAGAATTCTTAGTTGGGTTGTGAAGCCAGGAATAAGTTAGCAGACTGACTGAATACTTTTAACTTTTCTTGAAGTTTTAATTTGTAATGTTGCTTCTCGAAAGACAACATTATTCTTTTCATATGGTTTTCTGTTCCTTGTGAATGTGTCCCTGCCCGTTTATTGTAATCATCAGTTCATACTAGGTACTTATTATGGTGGTGGGCCATACATACAGTACCTTTTGTAAAATTTATGTTGTTGAAAAGTGATGCCACTTCAGGAAACTGACACAAATGACATGATTGGAACCTGAATTTAGGGAAAGCTTTTAAAAATTAAGATTTTATCTTGGGGAAACTTTTTAATTTTATTCCATGCAGACTTAGATTTCTTTCAGATGAAATCCATACCTACCTGTGGAAAATTGAGATTTCTCTCACTGTAGATGAAGCCACTCCTTCTTTATCTGGCAAACTAAATAAAATGCTTCCCTTCCAAACTATATACATCATCCCCCCCCCCCCCATCTGGAGCAGCATGGTACTTCTTCAGTGCATTACTACCCATTAAAAGATTGATTGCTCTAAAAGTTGGGTCTACTCGATATTCAAGCAGTGCAATGATTCATGTTACCTAGTATTTCATCTTGTAGGTAATATAGAAGTACATACTGTAACAGAAAGATAAGGGTTAAGTGATTCTTGAATATTAAATCAGATAAAACATCAGTAATACATCACAATCAGGGTATTTATCTTTATGTGAAGTGATAATATAAAATTAGATTCCCCTGGGTTTTCCTTTAAAATAATCATGTACTACCAAGTCAAGCTTGAAATAATATTTGATTCCCAGTTCCCTTTATAGTTCAGCACTGCCCGTAATTTCCATGAAGCTTGAGGGGGTACCAGCTTAGTTTCAGAATTGCAACTTCCTGCCAGGAGTTTAGTAGTGACTCCACTTCCCCAGAGTTTAGATTCTTTGTGAAATTTCAATGTAGTTATAAATGTGCACAAAAACATGAATTTGCATGGGGTTGTATTTCTTTTCTGTCCCAAATTTTCATGAAATATAGTAACAAAACTGGCCTTTTTTATCCTTTCTGTATCAAATTCTTAGCTCTTCCTTCAGTAGACTTATACGGTTCTCTGACATTGGCAATTAAGCACCTCAGTTATTGGAAAGCTTGATATGTGTAGTGTAGGCTTACTCATTAGAAGGCTGGTACAGAAGTACTTTCTATTGCTTCTATACATTGGAAGTTTTAGGTCATTCTAAGAGCAACTTTGGTCAAAACTCTTTAAGGCCACAGCTACAGGTCTTAAAGAAAGCTAGGAGTTCCCTGAGCCTAATTTCAGTCAATCACTTGAGATCAACAGGACATTAAGATATGCACTTTTGCTACACCAGCTACAGAGACTGGCTCCAATACATAGAATAAGCATACACAATCGTTACAATAAAGTCATTGTTTTCATCATCGGTTACTGAATTTAAAGTGGTTGGCTATGAGGAAAATGTATCAATATTTTTATTTTGGAGTGAAAGGGAAAACAGGGTAACATTTTATTTAGAAAGAAAGGAAAGAAGTGACAAAATCCCTCTATTGTAACAAAAAATTTCCTAGCATGCATTGCAAGTCTTCAATATGAATATTGCATACTGGCTTTACATCTTATTTTTGCAAATAATTATTGGCCATTTAGCTTTTTTACTGTCTCCTGTATACTGGTATTTATAGCATAGCCCATATACAAAAGCAGCATATTTATATTGTAACTCATTGCAAGTAAAATATTGGCATTTAACACATATATTCTTCTCACAGGTATTGGCATTGCCCATATTTGTAATGCAATGGGTTTCAGAAGCGTCTTCTTTCTGCCTGACAACCAGTCACAAGAGAAGATAGATGCTCTAACGACATTAGGGGCCGAGGTACATCAAGTTCCTGTGGTCCCGTGGGATGATGAGAATAACTATAACCATCAGGTATGGTTCATACTTAAGTCATGGCTGAGTGATATATTAGTCTTTTGGAGGAAATGAGCAGCCCCCCCCCCCCACCATCACAACCAATATTGTGAAATTTTGTTTCTTCTTTCCTCACAAGTATCTATTATGATGGTTAAAGGGGCTGTTGTATCACTTCAAACATGTTTTGGAATATTGCCATATCTGTATTATCAATTGGTGAATATATCTTGATTTTTGCCAGTTCAGACAATAGCATCATGATTGTTAGACAATGATGATTTTAGCAGATGAAGCAGTAGTGTAGTTCATTACATAGCAGAGAGGTCAAACACAGCTTTATGCAGATATGGCCTTGATCAATTTAATTTTGGCACACTCCATGGTAGCTTTATCTAGGCGATGCACTAGACAGGTGTGTTTTCCTTTAAATTGGGAAATGGGATTGAAATTGACTTAATATTAATACTAAGTTAACACATAATGTGTTGCTCTTTAAAATAATAAAATAACATTAGAAGTCTACTTAGAAGTTACCTGAGATACAATTTGGGAAATCAGTTGCATGTTACGTGATTGTGGAAAGAAGCTTATGTGGTTTGGAAAAGGGGTATGCTGACTCAAATTGGGGTGACTGCCTTTGCCCTAAGTAAGTACAGCAAGTCATCACAAGTGTACGAGGGGGACAGGGACTGCAGTCCCCTTCACCCCCTTCCGTCTGGGCAGAAAATTTGCTTTTTTGAGGCAAAACAATGCACTATTTTCAGGTAAATGCATAGTAAAATTTCACACAAGAGTGCAATTACCTCCTTAATTTGATATACTGTAGTCCTGTATACTTTGTATATGTTTTTCCTGGAATTTGAAACTTTCAAAGATTCATCTCGCAAAATTTAAGAAATTTTTTTTCTATGGGATGTTGGGAATTTTGCATGAAATATGTCTCCTCTGGCATAAAATGATTGAATAAAAATGTCTACAGAATCTTGACTACAGAGGATTTTTATGTAATAATAATAATAATAACAATAACACAGACCTTCATGGGCAGTAGTTTTAATACTAAACTAATCGACCACAAATGTGGGTGCACCTACATGGCTTCTGAATTACAACTTCACGTCAGGTGGCTAATGAAACAACTCAACAATTAAGTCAATTTGGTTTCTTTTGAAAAGCCAGTTCAGACTGTGTCACTTATTTATTTCTTGGACATTTTGATGACCAGGGTGTCATTGTTTTTAATACTAAATCTACTACTGTAGCTAGGGTATTTGTGGCTGCATTTAGAAGTGCCGTTAATACTGTGAAGAGCCAACATTGCAATTGGATATGTGGTGCCATCACATGAAAACCTTCATACCTGTCACTGTATTTTTCACATTCATGTTTCTACTCTGATGTTATTAATACTTTCTATCCAGGCGAGGAGGTATGCAGAAGAAAGAGACAATGCCATCTGGACAGACCAGTTTGATAACAGAGCTAATAGGCAAGCACATATTGAAACAACAGGACCAGAAATATGGAATCAAACAGGTATAAAATATTGCTGTATCATTAAATTATCATGTCTTTATTATGTTTTAGCAGAGTTGTGGCAGATCATTTCATATTTTGTGGTTCTGACTCACTTTTACTTATCCTGACTCGCATATGCTTAAACTTACTCTTATGTGATATAGGTGACCATTGTTTTCTGCCAGAAATTATCTGAGTCAGAATGGTCAGTGTCTGAACGTTTGACACATTCACAAAATGTGGAGCATACACTTAGGTTGGGGGTTCCCAACCTTTTTCTCCTGAGGTACCATTTCACATTTGTGTGGTACCACCACGTACCACTGTACCAATATTCAATTATAAGTGTTCATGTGTTAACATACAGGTGTTAATGTTAGATGTCCACTCCAATCAATGGGATGGTTGAGCCTGCTTCTCTTTTACAAGCAGGTCAATGTTAGGCTTTGTTTTTGATAAAGGGCACCAAACATCATGTTCAGCATTCAGTATATGGGTATTTTTGTTTTTGTCTTTAGAAGGACTGACAAGAACTCAGCTTCACACAGCCATTCTGAAGGAAATAGTGTGACTGAATAAATAGCCAGGGATTTGATTTGATGAATAAGTACACAGTACGGCCAATAGCAATAAGCTGTCAGCACACAGCCGCTTAGGGGATGCCTGAAAGAGAATGAATTGATTGAATCAGTGATGAATGAAGGATGCATGAGGGAGAATAAAAAAAATAAAACCAATAAAAAATAAAAAATGACGCATGCTGTGTAGCCTACCACCACGCACAGCACCAAAAGAGTCCACATGTACATCTGGTGGTACACATACCACAGGCTGGGAACCCTGACGTAGGTGAACATAGTAAAAATATTCTATTGTGAAATCCTATAGGCCGGGTTTAGGGGCCACCCTGTATCAGACCTGTATCTGTCATTACTGATTTGTATTACACATCTGTTATTGCTAACTTGGGCTTGTTCTGCTATTCATATGATCCTATGCTACTGCAACTAACACATCTGTAACTGCTGACTAGTACATTACTGTGATCCATATAATCCCCCACTATGTTAACTAATACGAGATAGCTTACTGCTTCTGTAAGGCAGACCTGTACTGGGATCCTATGTTAAAATACTCCCAAAACCAATAGCTGTTACTTCAGGTGACACACTTGCTCCTATACTGACGTACATCTCGCTCATTAGATGATATGGGATCACATGTTACTTTGTAGAGACTAGTGCTTCTAGTTTTATGCAATAATTCGACAGACTTTATGTATGTTTTTCGTAGGTGGTGAGATTGATGCAGTAGTATTTGCAACTGGCACAGGAGGCACTCTATCAGGTTAGTATTACTCAATACTAGGCTACTTATCATCTCAACACCTTCACCTTAAACCATTATAATAAATAAAATAAATGTGAAATACCTTAATATTGTATGTTATCACTCTGTCTCAGAATTGAATACCTCATGTGTGATTGACGATGTTCCTCAATACTAAACATGGCTTTATACCTCATTCGTAAATACCTTCAAAATTTAGTAAGGAATACCTCAATACTGCGTACTTTGATGATAACTACTTCAGTATCTCAATCTGAAATACCTCTCTACCTATTACTGCCGAATAACTTGTTACCTCAGTACTCTAGATCAATACCTCAGTACTAATTAGTATAGTGCTTCAATGATTTTTCTCAGTATTAAATATAACTTAATATTTAAAGATTCATTTACTGTTTCTAATGGTAAGAGTAGTTCATACTCTGTTCTTCAGAGTTTTCCTCTAAAGAACAAAGTATGTAAGAAGTTCTCTTAGTGTTAGAAACAGGTATGTCTCCTTAGTTACGAAAGTTAACCGAGACTACCCTGAGTCATCCTCAACCAGCCGCAGAAGTGATAAGTATAACTCAATACCTAAAATACTTCCATATTATAAAGAATAAAAACTGTTCTGCATACCTTAATATCAAATATCTCAGTACATCAAAGATAAATGCCTCAGTGCCTCAGTACTGTTTGACATGGCAGTGCCCAATATACCCCAATACCTCAGTTACTAAATATTCATCCCTATTACCTCATCCATAGGGCAAGTTAATTTGTTGTAAATTGCCACATCAAATGTAGGTAATCTGTTTCAGGGATGGTATTAAATAATGAGTCTCAGCACAGTCAAGATATAAATATGGAATTCAATGTTTCTGTTTCTTACCTCTGTAACTGCACCTTTGATCACATCTGTGGGATTGTTGTGCATTAAAAATACAGTCATTACTTATTACATACATAATATACATACATAATATATGCTGATAAAGCTCTGCTTCATTGAGATCGTAGCACTAAACACAAACACAAACAATAAGAAAGAAGAGTGCAGAAGCAATAGAGAATTAAGAATCTACAATGAGGAGTACAGGTACATCTTTAACCTTCTCTTAAAAGAAACTGAGAATTTAGAATCCCTAATCCTGGATGGCAAATCATTCCAAATGCAGGGTGCAGCATAACAAAAGGTCCTGCGATTATCAATTCAAAAGTTTTGCCACAGTATCTCATCACTGTTTGTTCATTTCAAGTCATAAAGATGTAAAAGTGATGTAGAAATTACTAACTGTGAGGATGTCTTTTGATCTGAAAAGTGAGAGCATGTGAGATTGTAAACTTGAGGTGCTTGGAAATATTGCTTTTGTTGTGTCAGAAAGTAGACAATGATTACTTTCCCTAAGTACCAAGAGAGTTTGTCTGTCCATCTGTATTTTATATTCCTGTGACAGGTGTCAGCTCGTACTTAAAGAGTGTGAAGCCAACAGTTAAAGCGTATGTAGCAGATCCTCAGGGAAGTGTTCTTTACAATTACTTCACACACGGCAAACTAGAAAGAACAGAAGGATCATCTGTAGCAGAAGGCATTGGTCAAGGGAGGGTAACAAACAACTTAAAGGGAGCCCCCATTGATGGTGCACTACACATTTTAGACGTTGATGCTGTTAACATGGTATTTGATACTTTGATTTTGTTCCCACTTAATCTAGGGAACATCATGTATTCTAGAAATAGATATTGGAAATAAAGTAGTCCAAAATAGGTGGCGCTCTTTCTATCTAGCCACAAAGAGTATTTATTGACTAAAGATCAAAGGTCAAAATGGCAGACGGTCCATCCATGGAGGTGTAGTTAGTTAGATGAGGTTTTACAGCTTAGTTTGTAACCAAAGGAGGTGTAAGTTAGGTCCTAATTTGCAGTGTCTCTGCCAACTAGCCATTTCTGCATTGCATGTACTTCCTCTTATTTGTGTCATTAATAGGGCTTGCCTGAATATGTTGTGCACAATGTTGAATTGGCCTCAATGCCATATCGCATCCCATGACCCTGAATGAAGAAAAAGTAGTAGTGCACAGATGTTTTTGGTAATGATCCATCAATTTCTTTATGACTTTTATACTGCAAAAGCTTTATTACAACTATCTCATAAAAATGTAACAACAATGAAAGAATGTAAGATGTGTGGTATAAACAACATCACTATTAAACAGAAGTTACCTGATATAGCAATTTTCAGTGTGGGGTGAATACCACGTATGGTATAGCAATTTTAGAAATGAACTAATAACTGCATTATGTATACCATCACTGTGTATTGTATTATGAAGGCTAGGGCACCCACATGCATAGTTTAGTGGAAAGTAGGGCATGCTGCTGTTGATGTGGGATAGAGAGCTGGTAGTACAACAATGTGTTATTACATTGACATGAGGTAGTACAGTGGAATCTATAGTCAGACATGAGAAAATTTCACTTTGTATGTGGTATAGTCCTAGTAATTTCAGTTTGGCATTATCCAAACTTTAAATGGTGAAAGCAGTTGCCCCAAATATATGTTTAACCACCACCTAAATTACCAAAGGGGGCTTGCAGGCCATATGAGGCCCTCAAGAGCATTTGATCTGGCCAGTGAGACAATCCAGAAATGCAGTTTTTTAGAGTCTTGAAGTATAATTGTTTAATTTGTTTTCCATTTGCCAAAACTTTTACTTATGTATACCCTACAACAAGCATAGAAACCAACTACATCACCCACTATAAAATGCATTGGGGCATGTGTCGTGAGCTGACAGGCCTGTGAAAACTTTGTTATCCCTTGAATGATTTGTCAACACCAATTTGTCCCTTGAAAAGAAAAACGTGCCCCACGCCATAGTGTTAATAAGATTCTCTTTTTTCCATCAAAAATATATATTTCTGAAGATATTTCAGAACGCAAATACCATGCTGCATATTAATGATAGAACAAGGAGATGTTCCACATTAAGTTATGAACAGAAGAGGTAATGGATAAAGGACACCTTCATGAATTAGTAGAATATACTTATTTAAATTTTGGTGACTGTATTTTTCATTTCAGGAAATTTTTCTGATACCAATATAGGATAAATCTGATAAGAGAAAAAAATATTGAAGAAATGTCAGTGTTCTGTCTGACTCTGGTTTGGTGCATTTCTGTGGCACTTTGGTGATGGGAACATGGTAATGGAAGTTTTCATCCAAGGTGCAATAACATTTACTGGTACAAAGCTGGCTACAATCCTGGATGATAGTATTGGAACAGTTTTAAGGTTACAAGAGATTTTTTTGTGTTTTGAAATCTCTCCCTCCTCCCCTTCTTTAGTTTGAGAAAAGAAAATGTGAAATTGCACTTTACACCTCCAGACTCTTATACCCTTGATGAGATTTTGTATCGTGGTAGTACTTGTGACTGTTAAAAAATTATGAGCTGGATTACTTCCAGGTTGCTAAATTCTTTACGCAAGACCCTTTGACTGGTACAGCACACCCAGCTAAAATTGGATACTATCCCCAGCCAGAGGGGTTATCAGATTATGGACTTATGATCCATTCTGGGGAATTATCATGCCAATCTGGAGCCTGCGGATAAGCCTCAAGGGCTAGAGAGGAGGATTCCTTCAGAATAAATAATGTATCACCCTTGCGATAACATTCAAGCTGTTGTTGTGAATGTTTGTTGTGCATGTTCGAAGAGTAATTTCCATAATGGATATTGTTTATAACTCTTTTTATAAAAGCTGTTTTCCTTTTTTTCACTCACTAGACATTCCGATTACTAGAGGAAGAGGGTTTCTTTGTTGGGGTATCCTCTGGTGTGAATGTAGCTGCAGCAGAGCAGGTGAGTCTTACCTCTAATAGACAAAAAATTACAAATTTTACTAGCAGATAATTCTTGCTTCCATACCTGGAAATTGGTAAAATATTCCTTTCACTTCCCAGGCCTGGAAAATAATGAAAATTTGCTTTCAGTCCTCATAGCTGGAGAGAAATGAAATTTTACAGAAGAGTTCTTTTAAATGCATGTCTAATGTTTTGTGGTGAAGTGGTAATAGACTCATATCATGCACTCAGCGTCATAGATTCTGGTCCTGATATGCTTTCATGTCCTGCACTGCTGCATTTTGTATTGTGTAATTTACGTTGTGTGCAACCTTTTGTGTTAAGCTTTTGGTATGTTTTAAGTTGTATTTGTAACTGTATTGTCCATGCATTATTCTGAATTAAATTGAAGCATCACTTGGCCAGTAACACTCACGGTAAAAGGTTTGCTGTTCTAGTTATTTCGTTTCCTTTGTTTGTTGTTTATGTTCAAGTCCAGAAAACACAGGAAATTGAAGACTTTCTTGGACACCTAGATTGTCAATATGTGGAATCCTTCCTTCTCAACGCTTGCTATGCCATATGGCCACATCCCTTCACATTATTCATTAAGAAATTAGGTTATGTTAAAACTTATTCAGTCATTAGTGTTTATTTTTACTTGAGTATGATTTCCTGTCATTAATTTTGTTGCAATTTCTTTATGCAACTGTATTCTGACTCATGTAAATTCTTTTCAAAGGTTGCAAAAATGCTTGGTCCAGGTCACACAGTAGTTACCTGTCTTTGTGACGGAGGTCAACGTTACTATAACCGAGTATTCAGCAAATCTTGGCTAGAGAGTAAAGGTATGTACCATTAAATGAACTGAAGTTGTCTTTGAAAAATGTTCTATAAATATCGTAGATGTCAGAGGCACATGCATGAGGTATGTATCTACACTATATTGCCACTTTGCCATAGTATTTTTAAGGGTCACAAGTTGGGAGGCTAGAGTTGATAAAATGAGTAGGCATAGTGGGAGAGGAAGGTTGGAAGCTATAGGCTTGATAAAACTATTACTTGTGGCAGGAAAAAAGGGTGGAGGCTATCCTTGATGAAGCTAGTGCCTGTAGAACGGTTGGAAGGCGGAACACTAGGGTTGAAAATAACTACTATGTACGGAAGTAGGGGTGGAGGGTGGGATGCTAGGTTTGCTAAAGCAAGCATCTTAAGTTGGGTGAAATGGTAGGCCTGATAATACTATAGTATGGGAGAAGGCTTGGTGAAGCTAGTGCCTGTGGTGTGTTTAGAATGTACTGTAGCAAAGGTATTTCTTTTTTTTTCTTTTATCCATACAGTATATACAGTGTATGTATTATCTCTTCATTCTTGAAAAGTCTGATCTTTCTGAGTAGATAACTTTGAAAGAAATTACACAATCTTGATTGCATTCAAAGAAAATAACAGTCTACAGAAACCATTACAAAGAAATATATTGAAAGTTTGCAGGTTATTTGGCAATTTATGACATAAAAGTAGACATTGATACCACAAATCATATTTTTCCCCTCAATGCATGATGGCCCCTTTGTATAATAGTACTTGATTATCAAAACAAAGGAAAATATGATAGTGGTCTTTATATTGAATTCCATACATTTTGTTGTGTAATTTTGTCTATGAAGAGAATTGTTTCTCATTGAAGTATTAATAAAAAGTTGATAGAATTTTCAAATTGGTGTAATCTTATCTGTTTCTTATTGTTACCTCCAGGTCTCCTTGGGGCATTATCGAAGTCACATCTAAGGTTTTTACATTAACAGTTCTTAGTGTGTAACATATCACTCCACTGCTTTTTAATAAAGATTTTGTATTGCAAAAAGATGAATTATGCATGGGATACTAAGAAGTTTTAATTCTATTGCTCCATACTAGGAGTGGTGTGGAGGGTACTAAAAAAGGTAAAAAAGAAAACTAACAGAGTAGCATTAGTTTAAGTGTACCTAAAGTCTAAAATTTCAAAAATATATACAAAGCTTAAAAAATCCTTCCAAATGGCTCAACTGTCATTTGCACAGGACATTCCTGAGCTGAGATATAAACTGTTGAAGCTTATTCAGTCAGTTTAAAACGGTAGATTGCACTATAATTTTGTATGTCCTTCTTGTACTACTCAAATTACTGTCTTTGTCTTTCTTTGTTTTTTGGAAAGCCACTACACCTTGTGCCAAAATGTGATCACTGTCTTACTGTTATAGCTGAGGGTTACTTGGCTATATGAGCCCTCTCCCTGCAACATGCTATGCAAGGAGACACTAAAAGGTTTCAAGGTCATATAAACATTTTACTTTCAAAAGGAAACAAAAGCAGGTAATGTGAGTTGTACAAGAATGACATCACACATAATTGTGCGATCGAAATTTTCAAATCAAGTCAATAAAATTCAACATTTTATATCTCAGCAATGGAGTAAGCTATGAAAACAGGAGTTGGAAGAATGAAATTCATTTTCCAACCTCTAAAATATATATTCTTGTAATTCTAGACTTAAGGTCCACTTTAAGAGTATAAAATATAAAGTATCAGTAGACATTCATTTTTACTAAGTAGGATTCTTACGTAGTAAGGAACTTGAATAAAGTCTGTATAAAGTCTGGAACATTTGTGTGGTCTTGAAGATCAATGACTTAAAAGTGTTTGGTTTGAAACATTGGTATATGCTTTGGAAAGTTAAAAACCATACGTATATGGCATTTATGACAATGTTGCTTAGTGTGTCCAAGGGGTGATACTGTCAAAAAAGAATTGCAATTTTTACTTCCCAACATTTGTAGCTTCCTTACTATCAGTTCTTTAGAATGGATGTTTTGGTTTTGAAAAAATCTTGGAAAATCCTTGAATATTAGTAACTTACAATTGTGGAAACCCTCATAGTAAATGCACAGATAATTGATCCAAGTTGTATTTTTGAATTGAGCCAAAGTTGTATGGAAATCTTGATTGTCTTCACAGTACTGGAGACAATTTCCAAGGATTGTCAGTGTTGGGGAACCCAAAGCAGTAAAACCACACTAAATACATGGACAGTGCATGAAGGTGATATTGTTTAATTGTTCTAAAGTTACATGGAATACTGGTTATCTTTACATCACTGAAAATAAATTCCTAAGATTACCAATGAGTTCTTTATTTAAAGAACAAATGATGGCATCTCAATTTGACTATGGCATTCCATGTATGCAAATTCATTTGTTGTTGCTTTTTATCATGTTTCAGTATTTTTGTTAACAAGTTGCAAAATACTTGACAACTTCTATTTTTACCCGTTATATGCAAATTTTAGAAGACCTGGTTGATTAAGCTGATGTGTTTACATATAGTGTTAGTAAATGTGTAAGAAAAGTCCTGTGGGGCTATCTCCCATGCTTTGTAGATGAAAGTCTGTAACTATCCCAAAAGGAGGTAAGCCCCCAAAGGGACCAGGACATCCTCAGACACTTCATCACTGGTGAAACATACAACTGTCTTGAACCACTTCTAAAGCAAGGTGCAGTGACTTCTTATTAAGTGTTGGTGGTACATTATGCCACATAATGTACTCCTAAGGAGAGATGTAGTATTGTAGAATGAATGGTAGATTCCATGTTTGTCTGATCACCATAAACAGTACAATGTATAAAATTCACATAATTAACTCTTAAATATCAAAGCACTGGTTTTTTCTGTGGGAAAAAGTTTAAAAAAGTGCAAATTCATTTCAATAGGCAGTTGGCAGCATTATTGGGGGCTACCCTCAATAAGGGGGTGAAATCTTGCTCAAAATTTTAGTGATGTGGTAATCACAAGTTTGCTTGAAAGAAGTGTTTTCTCCTGAATTTTCTGTCTGAAATGAGGAATAGATCCCCCTACCCTTCCCCCTGTCTAGTAAGCCTACGGGTGGTCATCAGAGATAGTTTGAAAGTGCAGTATTATGGAAACAAGCCATGTGTACCCTTATTAGTAAACCTGGCATATGGCATTACAGGTCAATATAATGAATATTCATTTATCAAATCTCTGGTATTCTAAGATGACTGAAATATAGTGTATAAGTGTAATATGTAGTTCTGGAATATTTCTCACTACATCTCTGAAAATACTTTTGTTATTAAGAAAGGACCTAAGAGAGATTTGTAGAGTACATAATTATAAATATTATAAAAATAACAAAATCCAGGCATTGTCTTAGTGGGGTCTGCACAGACTTAGCATTCTGGGTTCCTGTTGGCAGGCCTGTAAGTCTTAGATTTTTCTTACTAGCCTGTAAATTTGAGAGAACTTCATATAAAACAATTTTGTACTCAGTAGGTCAAAACTTTGAGAATGGTGCCTAAACTTCTCTTAAACAAAAAGCTTAAAAAGGTTTTGGATTGGTTGGAAAATTTGGTCACAAAGTATTCTAGGGCCTTAGGAATAGCATGAAGTTTGAGAATGAGTAAATATAAGACAGTACTCCAATAAGGTCTAATACTGCAACTTACATATAGTGAAACATACAAAGTAAAGCATGTATTATCATTTGGTTACATTACGTAACTTGGAGATAAAATTAGTTTTGCAAAAAAGTTAATGGGCATTCCATATGCATGATGAATTGATCATGTTAAAATGTCCACTTGAGTTCCTTCCTTGCCCAATTACACAATTTGATGATAGGCAGAACATAAGACCCTTTGCATAGGCATTTAATTCAGCCCCAGGAAACCCGAGCCACAGCATGCAGAATATACAATGGGAGTTTTGTTAACAGTCCTGCTCAATCCACCATGTAATTGTTTCCAACATAAGTAAAATAGAACCTAGGTGTGGTAATAGTAATAGACCTCAGACAGTGGGGTTGGAAATTTGATATACCTCACTTAGACAATAGAAAAGTGAGGTTTGGAAATCTACATTTTAGGCATCCTCGATTCAGCATGGCTAAATAGCTTTGCATGACAAATCAGCCTCCCTAAAATGGTCTTCGGTTACTTTCTAGTTTTATTTTTGGATATACAAATCAGGTGAAGTAGTGATATCTAAGACACAATTGACACAATTATATTCCACAAAATGTAATTCAGAGCTCTTGGTATTTGCAATGGCCCTATAGTATGGAGATGGTGGCATGGGATACCCCACTATGACAAAAAAAAATGATGGGGTTTGGTAAACAACTTTTTAGATGAGTCAAAATATAAGTGCTTGTGGTCTATTGAAAGTTGTATTACCTTGAAATGTAAGTAACTTGACATTGAAAGAGGTATTTAACAGCATACAGACTTGAACTTACAATGTTCTCTGTTGCTATCATCATTAAGACAAGCCTTTCTTCCTCCAGATAACTTCATTCCCCAGCTACACCAAGCATAGGGCCACCCTCCACCCTCACTACAGGTGCTACATTCTTCCAGCCCAGGCTTCCAAACAAATGAGCAATAGACAGGATATGTCTTATTGCAACTTAGATGTTTTAATGAATAAAGTTTTTAATGAATAAAGTATATTTTATATTCAAAGATTCAATTTGTTAATTGACTTTCTTTAATTGTAGGTGTGGTTGTGATGTGGTAAATCAGTTTCTATATTTGAGTACTTGTCTTTGTATGATTAATAAGGAACAATCAAAAAAAAGAATGATGAGTACATAAGAATATATATAAGATAAAAGGAAATATTTGGTGCTAATTATATTGACTGGTTTTCTTAAAAGAAATATGGTCAATCTTGTGTTGTCAATTTTGTGGGTTTGTCTTTATTTTTTAGAAAAAAAGAATGTTAAATATTGTGCCTTGTCAAAGTAATCATAACCAATTACCAGTATACATTCTCTTCCTATCTCACACATAAATTGTATTAAGTATACAAATAATTTGTTGGAAATTGACTATGGCTGAGGTTTGGACAAGGTGTTGCACCATCATATTAGAGTTAATTGTATTATGTCAAAGAAAAACAAAAATCACCTTTCTTAATTAAGACAGGATGTGGGAAATTTGTCTCCATAGTATTCAGTAGTTCATTTTACATACATACATACATACATACATACATACATACATACATACATACATACATACATACATACATACATACATAC
>WURT03421936.1:0-22809 GCA_009936505.3 Holothuria glaberrima
TCTCTCTCTCTCTCTCTCTCTCTCTCTCTCTCTCTCTCTCTCTCTCTCTCTCTCTCTCTCTCTCTCTCTCTCTCATAGATCTCTCTCTCTCTCTCTCTCTCTCATAGACCTCTCTCTCTCTCTCTCTCTCTCTCTCTCATAGACCAAATCTCATAATATTTGCCAATACAATTTTATAGCTGCCACAGTTATTTAGATAAACCAAGGAATTATGCTGTATAAAGTAGGCAACGAATTACTTTCAAAAGAAATCATAATATGAGTAAACTACTTTCTTTTTCTAGTTGAGAAAACCCGATTTGAGTATTTTGATGATCCGTAGGACAGTTAGCCATAGTCAATCAATCCAATTCGTAAACATCGCATGTGAAGCTATTTTCGGAAACCAAGTTCTGAATAGTTTTTCCTAGTTAGACCCCAGTTACGGAACACCATCTTTTATAAAACTCGGTTGAGTGACCTCTTTCTCGATCAATATCCTTTGTTTTGCAACAGAATTTTAACTTCTTGGAAAAACATTTCTGTCTATCTGTCCTGCTAGGAATAATAATGCACTTTGGCATGTAACTAAAACTGGGGTAACATTTGCCCTTTCAGTTTAGCCAATTCAAACTAAGCAAGGAGTTATTATTTCCAGATCTTTAAATGTGCTATGTACAACGGACTACCCTACTCTGAAGTTTGCATTTGACCTGACGAATGACAGATTGTACCGTTTATAGGTTACAACATCAATATCATAAAGAAGAATAAAGAGTAGGCCTATGGCTTGTCAATGTGCCCAGAGAATATCTCAATTTTCCCACCATGCACCGTATTTCTGAAAAAGTAATATTTCTTTGAAAACTATTAGACCTTTACATTTTAAACTATTGCAACATAAAACTTAAAAACAAATTTACTCACGAAAAATGCCTTCCAAACGCGACATGCTATCTATATGCATCTTAAACACGAATGAAGAAGGAAAACTTTCCCTGATTTTATGAATTTCTGTATGTTGTCAATAAACGATTCCATTAAACGATTCCATTAAACGCTTCGATAGAGTGGCATTTTTCAGTGACGGCTTCCTGAGTGTAAGTATTTTTTCCCACGGACTTGATAGTTGTTTTACTGAGGCCCACAATATTAATGTTGTGTGTTTTGTTCAAGTTTAATGCTTTGAAAATGGCAGTCACTTGCAATAAATGAAAACAAGATACAGTTTCGACAGAATTAGGACACAAGATTTTGACGATAACTTGTGTCCCTATGCCGTAATTTATAGGTAAGGATTTCGTTTGTACCTTTTCAGATCAGTTAAGTAAAAGAAAAACTCCAGAAGTTTTAAGTAAAACTTTACATATAATTAATGTAGAAATTGCTTTTATTCTGGGAAATTGTGCAAAAAGGATAATTTCTACATTAATGATGTGTGATCTTACTGTATGCACAAGATGTGTGAAATGTTCTACAGTAATTCTGTGTTATTATTTTAAAGTTCTGGAGTTCTTATTTTCCTAAGCGTGCAAACGTATTTTTGTCATGTGGAACCCATGCTTTGTTACATCTTTGGAAAGTACTGTCCTGGAAGTAACCATAGAAACCCCTTTATGTACTATGTCCGTTTGTCATCTCTCGCTGGTTCAGGAAGTCGTACCATTCGAGAAGACTGCAATGTGATTTATGAAACTGTCCAAATTCAGATGACGGCTATTTTATAATTTACAATATTTATTAAGTTCCACTGAACCTTGGGTCAAAGAATTAGTCTGACTCTTTTTGACTTTTTGCAATTCAACGATGAAAAAAGGAAAAATATAGATAGAAAGATAGAGAGAGTACGTAGTGGTAAACTAATCTGAAGGTTTAACCAACCGCGCCATTGTTCCTGCTGAAAGAGAAAACACAAGAATGTTACTGTTTAGAAAATAGCAGGGCCGTAGCCTGCCGATAGGGGGAGCTGCCCTTCTGGAATTATTAACCATAAGTGAAAGTTGGCCTATTTACTGAACTGAATACGGAAATGCTGAAAATTTCATTGTTGCAAATATGCATCTGGGAAATTGTATACAAGGGCTCCGGCTTCCCCAAATACCCCCGGACAGAACCCCGGACCCCGCTATAGATGCGCTCATGTTGTTCACGAGTTCTAACGAATAATCCCCGTCTTTAAATATATGGATCCTAATTTCCGGTTTCGAATGTTGTCTGCAATAAATATAACTTCAAAACTACAGAATAGAAGAAATCACCTAAAACATATGAGCTTAATCTCTTCGGAAGGTTTACACTTACCAGGGAGTTGCATCTGTTACAACTCCCTGCTCTTACTTTTTTACGCATGCCTACTGGTATGCTCTTACGAAAAAGCCTAAATTACATTTAGCTGTTTAGGTCACTGCTTAATTCAATGGATTTGTGAAGTAACTTCAATTCTGTCTGCCCTTCAAAGTGCTTTCACTGAATAATGTTTCAATTTTACCTTTTTCCTTTGAAAGTTTAAATTTTTAAAGCATGAGATTTCAGAACGAAAGATGGTAAAAGCGGATCATAAGTCCTAGAAAGCACAATTTCTTGTCATGTGGGAGGCATTTTTGACAATAATTTTTTTTTTACTAGGCCTACTCTACTAGTCGATTAATTGTGGCCTTGGAGCCATGCCATGGAACAATAACAGTAAATAATAAGAATTTCTAAACATGTAATAATCTCAAAGCTTTAAGGACTATCTGGCCAGACAGCGCCATTTTATATCTGTGATACATAACATATTCAAAGTTTTCTCAAAGTTGTTACCTACGACACCTCCTTGGCATCCTTCCAAAATATCGGAACATTCATTCACTTATAGAAATTTTAACCATATAAGTAATTCAAAGCTTCACCAAAGATATCAACATTCTTTGTCTGAACAAATTTACAAGAACAAACATCCCTCAAAGGATGAGGGTGTTACCCTCTCCCCTAATGCAATACCCCTTCTCTTTAATCCAGCTAAGAAGAAAATAATATCAGCTGACTTACATAAATGTCACCCCTGCGCTATTTTTACTCCCTCAGGATAACTCACTGCTGGTAGGGGTGACATAGGGAGGATGCGCCTATCCTACATAGTTAATTGGGGGCTGGGTTTAGATAGTGGCATTAACTGTCCCCTTCCCCTTGGGATTTTGCCCAGGCTGCGGCCCTGGTTAAGTAATAATACAAGAAATATGAAAGGTCCTGCCACCAAAAACCGTCGCGTAATCCCTTGAGACCTACGAGGTAGCATTACGTCACACATTTTCTGAATCGTAGTACCGTAGTTTAGAAAAGCGATTTAGATCTGACAGCTGGGAACTTCTCCCTGGGTCAGCTTCATCTAACTCCGGGATCAGACTGGGGTATGGAAGTCTATCACAGAAATTTGAAGGACCCTATCAATCATAACAAGCAGCAGGGAGGTTGCCGGCTTTTCGAAGGATAAAGAAGGAAGCACATAGTAATCGCTCGCTAAATTCTACCCTTGGATCACCATGCTTGTAACGATGCCATCCACGAAGGACAAGCAGATAGGCCCAGAGATATATTTCTGGGGGCCTTTGCCCGGGAACCACTTAAATTTAATCTTTCATGTAGACTAATTTCCGAGTTTTTCAGCAATATGCACTACAAATCGCCAGTTTTGAGAAGTCCTGAACTGAATTGGGCAGTGTGAGTTTCGACCTCTCACCCCGGACCGTCGGGACCTCAAATTCATTTTTCGGATAAATTCGGATAAATTCATTTTTCTCAAGAAAAAGTAGAAATTAAAAAGACCAGTAAGCAATATCGATCGAGAGTCATTCCTCAGCGGAGAAAATTGACCTCATCAGAAGCGATTGGTAATGTTACTACACATTCTCGATACACGAGCTTAACAAAAAGTGTATAGATTTCTCTTGAAACGGTCATTTCATCGAAAGTATTGCTGTCATATTGAAGTATTTTTAAGTGAAAGGTAACTTTTTGTCAAAATTCACACAATGATGTAACGGGATTAATTTGCTAAGTGGATTTTCGGAGATGGGAGAAATCGCCAAAATTTGATCTGCATTTGTGAATGTTCCCCTTCGACGTCATACGCTGATAAAACACACACGAATGAACTTAAAACGTTCTTATGTATATCAAATGTGTGAAGCTCTTTGTTGACACAAAGAGATGGAAATGACCTCAGTAATTCATTACTGAACTCAGTTTCGATTACATAAAGAACACTCTTGTCATGTTAGCGCAAAAATGGAACATTAGTTAATGAATGGATGGACGAACGGGTGGACGAATGGATGGATAGATATGCCTCCATTTTTATGAAACCTGTAGTTTAACTGATGGATCGCACTGGTCAGCTGGTAGATCCATGCAGATGTCATCCAAACACTCTGCAGTCCCAAATTAACAAGCTAGCCATTGACTGAGTTGAACCGGTCATTTTCAAATTACATTTCTTACCCATTTTCAGTGAAGTTGCAAAGCTTATGTTGGCATTTTGATTACAATTTCTGTTATGACCTCTTGTGCTTCTCAGTTATAACCCAAGGACCTAAGGTTAAAAATAGTCGTTGATGCTCAATTTGTTCTGTTAGCCTGCATTGCAAGCTGTGCACTTTCTCGAATAACGAAAAGTTTGCTTGTCTCTATGTGAGCATGTACTGCTTGATTTAGGTGAAAACTAGAATTTCTAATTGATTTATGTTTTCATTGTCTTTGAAAGAATGTGTTTTTTTATCTCCTTTCATCTTTCACTGGTCATCTGGTTTGTCTGCTTTCCGGGAAAATGTGAGGCCTTTTAATATCAGGGAAGTGAATAGCACGTAACACATAAACACCGCGTCCCCATTTACCTCACTTCGTCACCTAACTCAGAAAAGCAGCTTTGAAGTGTCTCGAATAAACTGCTGCGGTTATATTTAATCACTTCCGTATTTTGCATTCGTATCTACGCGATAACACATTGATGGGCCAATACAACGGTAACATTATTTGGTTTGCTTACCTTGTGTCTAGAAATGGCTGAAAACTTGGAACTTTGTAGGTTTTTGAGACCGTTCATAAAAGGTCGGTCTACTGACAGAACATTTCAGTTGTTTTGACGGCGTACCTGCAGTATTGAATGTGTGAAAACTTGAACAACTTCCGTTCATATAGGATTCAATATTTTGACAGGTGTGGCAAAATTAGCAATATCAACTTCGCGGAATCCCCCACCCAGTCACACTGAGTCCAGCGTGAGTTTATAGAAAGCACGTATTTCTTACATAACCTATCGTTCGTTTTCAAGGGTAGACTGAATGATATTACTTACAGTGTGTTAGTCTTAGCGATAACATGTCTTCCTCTTTGGGTACAAAGCCGAGATGTCAGCTAACTCCTTACCCCGCGGATGGTTACACCTCTATGTTCCGACGTCTCGTTGTTCCGAGGTCTCTGTATATTCCGAATGTGTGCATGAAGGACAGTGGTAGGATGGGGGCTTGTTCTAACCTAACCTTTTCTCTAACACTAACCTCAATGTGGACTTTTCGGATGATAGAGACGTCGGAACAAAGAGACGTCGGAATAGAGAGCTGTCCCCCGCGGATCAGACTCTATTTGCTCAGCTTCCCAAACCACCATATGACTGAATAAGGAATATGCCGTACAGCCTGCTACGTATGTAACTACCTCCTACAAACACCATGATCAGATGTAGGCTACGTAGACCAAGTGATTTTACTATCTTCATCCGCAGTGTTAGTGTTCAATTTTCTTTTTTGTTTTTGATGTGTAAATAATACTGTGCTTCTTCACTTCTATCGATGTACATTACTAGACTGTCAAGTGGGTTGATAAGGCTGGCGTCACTTGGGGGTAAGGGTAGGGGCAGAAGGGCGAATGCCATGCCTCCCTTTCTGGAAAGACTGTCACTGGTGCTAACTCTGATTTAAACTGGTTTAGCTTAGGTGATAAGGCTTTCACTACGGTGGTGGATGAAAGTGAGGCGAATTGAATGGTACCAATGGGAGCCAAAAAGAGTCGGTATTAGGGCATTGCCGAACATTATATCGACTTCAATTAGTGTTGTTACAATGAGTTTGTACCGTTATGTGATAACTATTGTTTCGTTGTGTGAACAACAAGTATGCAAAATGAAATAAGACAGCGCTATGAAGTTAGCTAGATGAGGTTTTACCGCTCAGTTTGTAACCAATTGGTTTAAGTCGGGCCAGCCACAGCCTTTTTTTCCAGTTGTGGCTCACTGGCTTGTTTTCCCTACTCCATTGCTTATGCTGAGCTGCACCAAGCACAATGACAGAAGGTTCTATTTTTAAAGTCTTCGGTATGACCGGGACAGGATTTGAACCCTAGACATTCCGCTATGAAGGGAAATAGCGAATGTGTGCAGCAGGGGAAACAAAGAACAAACCACATCTGGGGAAGATGGTATGCAGCAATATTAAGAGGTTTTAGCATATTCAAAGTGACTCGGGGGTGGGGGCTGGGAGTGGGCCGGTTCCTTTTGTCTAGGTTTCTTACATTAGCTTTAAAAAAGAGAATGCCAGACAGCCAGAGACATCAATTTATTGTTCATGTGGCCTGTGATGTGAATATAAATATTGGTTGAAAAGTACACAGCTTACATCTGTGCACCACAAAGGAAATTCGAGTTACCTGATTGTGTTCAGTGATACGTGATCTATGATCTGAAGGAAGTTATTGCGCTGTATGGAGGTAGCAATTTGAACTGGAGTGAATTTAGACGAACGTTTGCTTTGCATGGTTCTTACTGTAATTTTTAAAAATTTAATTCCATTCAAATCAAATGACACATAAGGAGTTGGTGACATTTCGAAGAAAACAAATATGCGTTACTTGCTCGAAAGAGACTATCCTAAGTCTGCATCGTTGTGTCTAGCCTCCTGTCACCGTTTTTGTACAACGCTGTTCCAAGCAAATTGGCTACCTCGCTTTCCCCTTACAGTGGGCCTAATATTTAAATTGCGAACTATAATCAATGATATTGAGCATTTAGTTTCAAAGGATTCAGTGCAAACATGAATATTATTGTTAAAATGGAATAATACCAATCTCTAAAACAGGATTCTGATCAAGCTCATTTAAATTTTCTTCTTTTAAGTGAGGTATCAGTAACAACAGTTGCATATCCATAGTCGTGACGGGACTTGCAAATTTTCACAATTTACGACTTGGCTTGTGAACTTGAGAATCGGGCAAAATATCTTGAAAATTAGGGGAAAGGCGTGGTTTTTAGGTTTTTAGTGGAATCTTAGGAATGCAAGGGAGTAGCCCGGATTTCATGTGGGGGGGGGCGGGGTGAAATAATGACCGATCGCCGTCCTGGGGGAGGAGTCTAAGGGGAGGGGTTGTCCCCCTCCCTTTTGGAAAATTTTGGCTTACGGAGGGTGGACTACATGCAAAATGGTGCTACATTTGTTACTAGATTTGAATTGAAGATATCTCCGGGAATTACTATTTTTTAAGTTATTATTTTTATTTTTCATCTGAAATCTTCCTGAGAAATTTCCCATCCTCCCAGCCTACGCCCATGAGTCGCGTACAGTGTTTTAGTTAGGACGTTTTCTTAATGTGACATTTACTGATCTAAGGCGTGGGGGAGGGGTCTAAAGGGAGGGAGTGTTCCCCTCCCCTTTGGAAAATTTTTGGAATTTGAAAGGTGCCTGGATCGCAAATGGTGCAATATTTGAGTGGATTTCTGCCCTAATGAGGAGCCAGGCCGGCGCCACGCGATAATGCTCCCTATTGAATATCCAGCTTACTATTTCCGACAACTTGAACAAATCTACCAAACCATTTTTAAAATTATACCCATTCATTTCTCTACGACCTCTTTTCATTAGTTTTGCACTGTTGGATTCGCGTGTGTGGATGTTGCGCTTTCTGGTTTGTCTTACTGTCTGTTATGCACGGAAACAATCTAATTTTCCTGCGTACGTGCCCACACTACCAACGACGTTCGTTTACTCTTCTTCATTCACAAGAACCAGCATTGGAAAACTTCACACTCATAAATTGCGCGAGCTGTGAGGTTTCATTTTTGAAGAAAAATGTTACAGGTATAAGCCTATAGTTAACCTTGACTTCTGTGCCGTCACAGCCATAACTGTATTTTGTATTGTTACTACAGTTATATTCATGAATACTGTAAGGTCCCTGACAACAAGCAAAGTGTGGTTGGTCATCACAGGATCACAATGTCTGACAATTCCTTGGTTGAACCAACTCCATGGTCTCCTAGCAGAACTATTAGACTATGCATGCAGTTGATTTAAAGGGAAATATTGCGTTTTAAACTAATGAACCAACATGGCATACAAAAAAATACTTTAAATAATTATTAAATCATTCAGTCTCATTAATAAACTTAAAATTTAATGCATTCCAAGAGTAACGGATTTGCGTCATTTGAATTTTTAAAGGTTTGGATAAACAAATTACTTTTGTCCAAAAAATAATCAAGTTACTTCCTGTGAGAGCCCTATTTCTTGAAAAGAAAGCTACCATACTGCCCTATTTTGGAATGTATATCATTTTGTATCTAATAATATTGGTTAAAAATTATGAAAACGCAAAATATAAATGCAATATTTCCTTTTGACGTTTACAAGAACTCGAATTATGACATATCTTAGGGCTTACTGCCTCGAGGGGTGCGGATTGTTGGTTTAAGGGCATTGATTGTATCTCATATAAATGGACGTTTAGTGCCATAGGACTTCCGACCAAAGTTACATAGGGTAGATCACGTGAGATGAGACTGACATGGCACTCTTACATAAACAGATATAATTTCACACCGCATGCGATACGCTTATTGGATGAACACTGGATGCAATAGGCTACACCTCCAGAAAATGAAATGAAAGCTTCCATGTGAGTGACACCAGCTAAATGAGGAAAATGGCTATTCTTCTTTTTCTTTCAAATTTATGAAGAACTTCATCTCGTAACTAGTAAGACGCTTTCCTCGTCGTGTATTCCCCCAGTCTTGAAGGAAAGATCAATCTTCTGACGGTTTTCAAATTGAAATGTTTCATTTTGTGATGTGTCTTTGCAAAGATGATACACACTGGATATACCTGTCAGTTTTGTCATAAGCTACGTGTTTAATCGTTGATTGCAGAAATAGATGTCATTCCTGCTCCGTCCGAAGCAAAGTTGATGTGCTTCCGTCGTTTAATGAATTGTATATAAATACGGAAGGTATACATAACGTATGTACTATGAAATGCCCTATAGTGAACTCGTTTTCCCGCGCATTTTGTAAGTTACAGGAGAACTTGAGATATATGTTTAAGTGCATAAAGAAAGAGAGAGAAGAGCAGAATTTTCAGCCGCATTCGTATTTTGCATCTTCTTCGCAAACCACATCATGTCCTTCTTTCCTGCCATTTCTTTATCCTCATTGGCTGCATACAAATGACATGTGATGTGAATAGACGAATGCAAAACCTGGTGTCAAATAAGTTGGGAAAGTTACAGCGGTGTGCAGGTTAATTGTTACATACACCTTAGCATATATTTGCAAAGTAGTCTGCACGATGTGTCAAAGTTAAAAACCTCCATAGACAATTTCTGACGACACAGACATTGAACAAGTTAAGGGAATTTTCACTCGTTCTCGTTCCTCTTGGTCAGTCCACTGAAGCTTAGGCCTGTAATTGAATGTATGACCTCAATAGTACCAGGGAGTTGACTCTGTATGGCAACTCCCTGATAACATCAAACATACCATACTATCAACCTACCGGCAGATTGCGTTCTTTTTGTTACTCTCGGCTTTCAATACACTCTAAGTCAGTCATTATATGTATGAAGCAATGAAATGTGAGACTGCAGTCCTGGTCGTAAGCACTTTTGACCCCTTCACTACGTACTGATTGACTGGATCAATGTGTAAACCAGAGCTGAATAAATAATCATGATTCCTTAAAGATAATTACTAACCGTAGATCCCTTTACTAAACAGATATGTTTATCAGAATGACGTAAGATATCTTTCTACGAGAGAGGAAATACCTCTGCATATGACGTCACAATTCGCCTTTCGAAGGGTCTCTGTCTTTTAGAAAGATAAGGAAGACCGGAGTAGCCATAGCACGGTCTTGTCATTAGTTTAGACATATGAATGTGGTGCCAAAAGGACCACATCTTCATTTTATTTTATGAATAATACACAAAGCTACACTTTAAAAATAAGATAACATCGTTTTGATCACCAGTAGGTGGTGTGCTTAATATCAATATCCACTGTGCCTGATATGCACTGAAATACTGAATGAATGCTGTAATGTGGTAGCCCAACTACTGGTTAATGTACTTTACCCAAACAAGTGACTGTATATGGAAATGCATTGTGAGGAAGAACCTTTTATTGGTAAAATGATGTGAAACTGCAGTGACGTAAGTCTAGACTTGCTGGGATCCTGGAATATTGGGAGCAGCGGGTTCAGGTTTTTACCTGGTGGGAGTCAAAGAAGCCAGGTGAAGCTTGTCACAAGTCGCTAAGTTTATAATTGCAGCAATATTTAGAAATAAATAGTAATAACTGCAGACAAACAAGTGAGATGTGAAACTAAAGCTTTACGAGCCGTACTTTGTTGCATTGTTTTGTAACTGAAATGCTCTGTGCCTTTTCACTTTGTAAAATCCTCCGGCGTCTTTTGCCATACTGTCTTTAGATTGCCTATAGGGACAAGAATGTGATGTGTGGGATTGCTTGCGAGTATGATCTAATTGGAGTACCAGTGCTAACCAACAACTTACTGTTACATGGGTTGTCAATTAGACCAAAGGCGTAGTAAGTGGAGACAGGGGAGGATGACACCTTTCTCCGTTGACCCCTTCCAAAGGACGCCAGTGTTTAACGGTCGGTCTCAGCTAAGTACATCTTCCGGCTTCGTGAAGTTACTGTTAACAATAATAATAAATTAGCTCTCCGTCAGGATTAATGGTGACAAGAAATCATTTACGTACAACAGGAGGCTGTAGCCTACCCTGCGTGTAATACTCATTACGATTTTTCGTAGTTACATTTTAAATACGTAAACTCATTTTGTTTTAGTGGCATAAAATTTTACTCGTTATAAACAAATTTCAGAAACATCTGGCTGAATGGGTGCATGGGGATGCACAAAATTAAAAATACCTAGCTGCTGGACAATAAACCTGACTGTGGCTCTTCATAATATAGTTCAGGGAAGAAAAGCAAAACCCATTTAGGACTTGACACCCAACTACACCATCCCCCAGAACTAAACGCCTACACTTAACCCATCCTAAAACTTGATACCCACATTGTACCCAGGGGTGGATCGAGGATTTCACATACGAGGGCTTGTTCTATGAGGGCAAAGTCTCACCTACACGAGTCAAATGTTCGAATTTTGAAAGGTGGAGGCACGGGGTGTCTAGGGAAAAACTAGAAATTTAGACAATTAAATGTTTTTTCGTGGTATTTGGCAACACAAATAAGCGTACTATTGTAAAGCAGCTTTAAAACTGTCACAAGAAAAGAAAGCTGTGCAGAAAGGGGCAGCGAGGAGGGGCCGGGAATTGCCCCCAAGATCTGCGCATGATTGATACCTACCATAGAACTTGACACCCCACTATACAGTGGCGTAGCTAGAATTTTTTCCGGGGGGGGGGGGGAAGGGCAAGACCTAAAAATTTCCGAATTTTCATCTGAAAATTTCGGAATTTTTCTTCTTCTATACTACAACGCAGGTTGAATGGTTTACATTTCCCAAAGCATATTACACCTACACAGTATTATACATATGGATATGCATTTATGTAATACGTACTACACATACAATTGTGAATGCAGGCCCTAAGCTCATTTTACCACTAGGGCTTTGTAGGGACGTATAAGTTTGTAATAATCGTCAAGCGAAGCGAGGTTCGAATTTTTCTTTTACTTCTATTTCAAATTGAAGCCTCCTAAACCATTTATTTACCCAATTGTGTTGTATTAACTTAATGTTTTTTTCATATTTTTTATGTCGGAAAGATAATTATCTTTAAAGCGTTTTCCAAGTCATAATTAAAGATATTTGTCAAGTCTAGCATCAAGGAATTCTTGACAATTTATTGTGATCCGTAAACTGCAGGTGACAGTATAAATTATTTAGGCCTAATACAGTGACCAAAATCTTAAAAATTGTATTCACACATTTCTTTCACTGGTAAGGAAAAGAAAGCGATATTTATAAATAATAACCATATACTGTGTTACAGAAATAAATACTATTGCACAATTAAGTTTCATTAGATGCTGAGCGTACGCGAGGCAAAGGAAAATTTTATATATTTCACTACATTTTGCTGTATTTTGCCATGTATAAGAATTATTAGATGCCGAGCGTAGCGAGGTAAAGAAAAAAATTTATATTTTACTACATTTTGCTATAATTTTCTAAATTTAAGCTTTATCAGATGCCGAGCGCAGCGAGGCAAAGAAAAATTTGATATGTTTCATTACATTTTGCTATATTTGCCATATATAAGTTCTGTTAGATGCCGAGCGTAGCGGGGCTTAGAAAAAGTTGATACATTTTATTACATTTTGCTATAATTTCCTAAATGTAAGGTTTATTAGAAGCCGAACGCAGCGAGGTAAAGAAAAAATTGATATATTTCACTACATTGTGCTATATTTTTCGGAAATGTTTACCCCTTTTCGGAAATTTTATAATGTTTAGCTATGTTTCGGATAATTGAAAATTTCCGAATTTTTTCAATTTCCGAGCCGGGGGAGGGGGGGGGGGGGCGACCGCCCCTCTTCTCCCTGTAGATGGCCACTGCCTCTATATCCGCCCTAGAAATTGATTCCAAGCCTTACCCCTAATACCCGGAGGCTCTACAAGGATTTTATCACGGGATAGTACTTCCATGATCTGAGGAATCAGTTTACAACATCAGAGAAAAATTTGCTGGTAACTTGCTGTGCTTATGTTGTTTCATAAGAGAAGAGCACGTATTATGATCATGACACGTGACATGAAAATGCATAAATTTTGCAACCTCTTTAACTGTTAAATTTCTTTTTTTTGTGCGATACCTTTAAAGTAAATAGTTATTGTCAGAGGTGATGCATTTATGAGCCTGCTGTGCGGATACGTACATTTTCCCCAGGGACTTGATTACATAAACATTCATCACTACTACAAAAACAATTGTGACGGCCGTCGAGGAGCTTGGCAAAGACCGTAGATCATTTTCGTTTTTTAGTAAATGAACCTTTAATTAAAAATGTTTGCATGCATGCTGGGAATAATTTTCATGATAAACGTACGTAATTGTTCTCTTTTATGAGGAATTTCGTTGGATTTTGTGGTTTCACGAGTTATTCTCGAGTGTTGTGAAAGGAAAACAAAATTGACACGAAAACAGAATGTAATTGATCGTCTTTTTGTTTCCAACATGACAAACATATCTATGACTGTCTGTTCTAATCAATCCGACCGCTCATTAGAGATTAAAAGAGTAATCCAGACCCAAATGTATGTCTGATATGTTAAAGAGGAACATTCTGTGAAATTTTCATTCATTTCCTATGTTCGGTTCTCGAGATATAAGCAATTGAAGTTGACACATTTTCTACCAAAAGTGAACTTGAAGCAAGCAGGTGTGATGTCATGAGATTACATTGAAGGGCAGTGTTTTGTTTGTCTTTTAAATTTACGACCAATTTCCTACAACAAAACTCTAAAATATTCATACCATAAATGCATCCTGAACAGCGGAATTTTTAAAACTTTACATGCCTTAGGGGCAAGATGGCAACCTTGATCAATCCAAGGTCAAGGACGAAAAATAATTAAATACAAAACATTGGTCCCCAGAGTGAAGCCGTGACATCACACCTGTTTACTACAAGTTGACTTCTGGTAGAAAATGTGATAACCTCAGTGCTAATATCTTGAGAACCGAACATGGGAATTGAATGAAAATTTCACCAGAATGCTTAGAATCAGTTTCTCTATATTATATCAAAAATAAATTTGGGTTTGGACTATTCTTTTAAGATAGGATGTAGAAAAGGGAGCAGTAGTCAATCTACTTGGAAATGGACTACGGAATAGATGCAGAGATAAAGATACCGCACTCTCTTCTTTCCCGCTTGTCTGGCAGGCGGCATGTCTCTCATGTTTCTCTTCCCTTTGAAAATTTCCGCCACCGTAGGCCGGAAAAACAAGGCTTCGGTAAACTGGTAAAGGAATCCTTGAGAAACATTATACCCCTCCGTAAAATATTAGGGGGACTTCTTGGCCACCAACTTAAATGACAATATCCTAAATTGATAATGTGAATTCTTCTTATGCTTAATCGAGCTTGATTTTAAACAATAAACAGAAGAATGGCGCCTCTCAAAACCGTTGATTGTGAGTGATTCGTTTGACTCAGTTCAAAGGTGACGGGAATTCAATAATAAACGGATGAGTATCACACCTTTTAGTCTTACGCTTAGACCCCTGAATAGTCAAAGTTTATTTTATATACCGCTGTCGTTCAGAATCCTTCCTAACCCAGTGAACCGATTTTAAGTCCTATGGTCCCGATCAGGTTGCTTTAAGTCATAGACATTCTCCTACTATTTTCCAGCAAGGTGTTTCAAAGTATCAGACTCACTTCTATCGAGTATGAATATATGTTAATTATGCTGGTTGCAGTCCTGGGTTCAACGTGCTTTTTGTCAATATAAAGTAGGTATATATATATATATATATATATATACACACACACACATATATATATATATGTATATATATACATATTTATACAAATACATATATATATGTATATATATATATATACAAACAAAACAGGAAAGAATATATAAAGGATATATATATATATGTACAGACAAATATACAAATATATATATATATATATATATCTTTGTTGCAATGTCATGGATTGAAGTATCAATTTATCGTGTGATGGTTTACTCTTTCGTGATGTGCAACATTGATAACTTTTAATGTAATGTCTCCCTTTTAATGAACTAATTTTGATCTATATGAAAAGAAACACCGCCATCGACAACAACTCAAACAACATGTCCACAAATTTTACTAGAATCTTAATTAACCTTCTGTTCTACACCTAACTAACATGTATGCAGAGCTAAAATGGAACATGCAAACAATATCTGTGCATCTCAATAGCCATTTACACTTTATGTTATCTTCTACGTAGAAAAAAGTAATTACTGATTCTTGCATAAGAACTGGTAACATAAATTCGTGATAAAATCCGAAGTCACCATGCAGATGTCATGCTAGCAATAAGTAAAAGCATTCATGTCTAATCGGCCATCGCCTCCGCAAGTAGGTTCCTTTTTCAAGGAGAGCCACAGAACGCTTGCAATCGACAAACAAATGCAATTTGCAACATTTGTGAGGAAACTTTTCAGGCAATTGCCACTTTCCGTTACGAAGACCCGTTGACACCTTGGAGTCAATAAGATAGAGCAAGCTACTAACTGCTGAGAAATGTTAACTGAATTCTTAGAGCGTGAAAGTAATGCGTGCTTTGAGTTGGATCGCACAACTTTCGTAACCAACAATGCAATTTGGGAATGATCTAAGAATATAAAATGACTTTAGATTCAGGTCGGATGTCGTTCTTTTGAGCTGCATTACTTAATCAGAGCGGTTCAGCAATCTCGTTACTCATTTGTTTACCTACAGACCTACTCCATATACCTTCTTAGCATCGGTCGATCTCTTAATAAATTTATGAGGCCTTAAAAAATTTCCTCGTCCCTGGATAGGCTACATCCGATGTCTGTTCAGGTCCATAGGGTCAGTTAATGAAATAAGCAATTTGGGTACCGTATGTTTTCCAAAGTTTCCTGAGAAAATTGGAGTCTCTACTGAAAGTAAGGTACTTAGAAAGTGCAATGGTTCGTTTCTTTAACTGATACTTGATGAAAATTGCTTTGGCCCGTATAAGTGTCGCGGGAAAATTTGATTCTGAAGGTCATGACCCTTATGAAGAAACCATAAATAGATATAAAAGTATCAAATATAATGTATGGTGTTGATGAAAGCATAGAGATGACAGTCGATCTGTAAATGTTGCTTTTTGGCGTCTTTTGGTAATTCATCATTTAGGTTATATTTATAGCATGTTCGTTGTCTGTATTTTTCACCGTGCAACATAAACACGTCTAGACCTCGTCAGTCGACATGAATGTGTTTTCAACCTACTCTGAGAGGGATGCTGGTTTTCATCCGATGCCAATCTAGCTAAGATCATGCCATCACGTGATACAATGAAGGGAAGTATATCGCTTTTTTGAGATCAGCACGCACAATGGAAGAATTATGAGAAGGGATTACAACCCTTGAAAACAAATCATGATGTACATGATATGCAAATGAAGTTAAAGCCAAAAAATCATCTGAAAATGGAAAGATTCTCACACAAACTTATCCTCCGAGGCGACATCTTTCTGTCCATCTATTTTCATTTGGAAGCATTTTGTCAGTGCAGTCTCTTTGTATTTTTATTGGTGGGAGCATAATGACCCCATCTGACTCCGTATGAAGTTCCTTCAACCCTGGGAAATATTTGTGGAAATCGCGACAATAATTAGTTTGACAGGAGTCAAAATCTTGCATGTGTTTGTTCATCAAATTTATTATCTTTTGACAATTTTCGCCTTGTTTCTGTATCTCGACCTATTGATTCAATACATCAACTACCTATAGACTAAGTATCTCGACGAGAGTGCTCAGCTTGTTCAACGCCTGACGCGAATAACTTTGACACTTATCCCCGTTGTGTTTGTAAATCAAATATTTGTGCTCAAGGCCCCCGCGGACACCAACAATTCACAAGGCATCTCTACCACGTTATTAAATAAGAGGTTGTTTACAAGGTAATTCAAGAACTATCTTAATTATGAAGGAAGTCAAACACGAAAATCAAATATGGTCTCGCCTGCTCGTCCCTCCGATGATTGAACCCTTTCAGTGCCCACCGTCTAGGATACAACCCTACGTACCCTCATCGTTGTACGGGTTATAAATATGATATTGCCCCCATTCGTCCTGGGAAAAAAAAAACTACGCGTACAGGTCATTTCTGAGAGTGACGGAAATTAAATTCAAGTTATTTAAAAGTATGCTATGTGCGTTACAAATATGAAACGACACTTCATGTGTAAGGGTCGTTTGTCTTCGTCTCAATTTTTAACTTTAATAAGAGATTTCTTTTCGGTAAGATGAAGAGTTGTTCTATTTCGGACTGCTGACAGTGATCTTCACATCAATACATCACACATCTGCATCTCAGTTTCATTCAACGTCTTTTAGTCTGTCTTAACTCTTTTGTAGCTTTTCTTCAAGATGTTTGAGACTTCGTTTAACAGAGAATGCAGGACGCTTCTCTTGCTTGATTTTATCTTAATGTGTCTATGAGATTTAAATTTACCACATGCAGACGATTAAAGGGTTAAGTAAACGTCCGATTGGTGGCAATGGTTGAGATGACTTACGAATGTGTTATATGGTGTTAATCAACCTTTGCCCATAATAGGCCTGCAAGATGCATAAAGTCTAGTTATAACTTGCAAGTCATTTAGTGGTAAGATTCGCACTTGGATTTCATTATTGTTACAAACCTCCCTGGCATAAGTAGGGAGTTTTCAGGGCAAGATCGTGAGATGTCCCCTTTTTTGTTTTCTTTCGGAAGAATCTACTTTTTCCTGTTAGAGAGAAAAGTTGGTCATGGGCTCCACAGTTTGCATTATACGGACACTTCCATAAGTTCTTCACATAGTTTTTCAGCGGCGAATGGATTTTGGAACCCCCTTACAAATCTTATCTTCTAACTGTAATGGAATAAAATACATATTTGCAGGTGTATTGTCGTAGCTGCCGAAAAGCTACGCCATTTGCTGTTGTTTCGTCACCCCGGTTTTGATATAAATGCAATTTCTGGAGTACTTTTCCTTCTCCCTAAGTCTTGTCTAGATTTGCAAGCTAGTGCTCTGTAATCCCCCCCCCCCCGTCAGCCAGTAGGGGGAATCTTATTTTTCTCCCAAATGGAAGAATCTCGTGGATTGCGCTGGTTTGAGTCGTTACACACAAGTAATCAACGGTGGCGTGGCTCAATGAGGGGTGTTGATAGACTCCCTGGCCTAACCAGGGAATTGTCAGGGCTCCCTGCAGGCTGTAGATGGCAGCTGAAGCATCTTATTTCCTCCCAATATACCTGTTTGAAGATATTTGTACACTAGTAATTATGTGTATCATAATTATATGTATCAGCCTATGACATCAATTACAGCTTCTGACAAGATTATTTTAAGCTCTAAAAAGGGACGAAAGAACTATCACCGTAAAATAAAAGCGACAGACACCACCCAAAACACATACGAGCTCGTTTTGTGGTAAACTGTATAGAGTGATCTGGTTATAGATGTTTTATCTGACACATGTAATAATTACGTTTTTCAAACAGAATCAGACTCGAGTTCAAAAAGCCAAGCAATTAAGTCTCTGGCTATCGGAATAATTCATAAAACCAATCGGGCGGGGGTGTCCTATGTTGTGTGGTCCCGGCCTATGGGGGGTCTAAGTGCAGTCAGTGTCCCCTTCCACCCCCTCTGTGAAAAGTTGTTGAAAAATTAGGTGTCGTTTACATGCAATCTGGTGCTACATAAAATTATGTTACCTTTGAAGTAAAATTTGTTTTGAAAAACTGCTTATTAAATTAGAAAAAAATCGTCATCAGTGAAGGGGAGGGGCGTCATAACCCAGTGCTCCCCCTAAATAAGCCACCACATAAGCTGAAAAGACTATTAATTAAACTCATAGCACTTATGTTTAAGGAGAAATATTGTATTTGTCTGTTTGTTGAACAGAAAATTTCATACTTTTAAAAGTGCTTCACGTATAGAAATAGATTTATGTTCTACGATCTTTATAATAGGTAGGTAACTTTATTTTAAAGAAATAAAGTTCTTACAGATAACAACCCTTGCTTTGCAGCTCACAAATGATTTGTTGCTCACGAAAACTTTAAGATTTTCAAGTAATGCAACATTTATAACTCTTGTATGCAATGCAGAATACTTGTTTCTTTTTTCTGGTAGCGGTGAGGGGAATTGAAGCTATTGCCGAGATTATTGGTAAAACTACGGTTTAGTAATGATACATACTCTGTTCTGTCGGATCCGTTTTGATGACATGTGGACACAATATTTCCTTTTAAGAAATTTTCCTTCAGCAGTGTTACTGATGCACTCATGAAACAAGGTGAAAACGTAACAATCACTCTCGAAAATATTCTGTAGGGTGCATTTACTCGGTCACTAAAATTCGCAAAGCAGACCTATGGTATAGGTTCTACCCTGCCACATGGGGCTGCTACCCTCTACAGGAAACTGCCATCCCGACCCACATGAACTACGGTTGTGCACAACCGTAGCGCGGACGTGAAAAACTACCAAAGACTGTTTCTCTTCAGTTCCAACAACAGGAATTAGTTTCCATGAGAATAATTTGTACAAAATCTTCAGCTATGGATACTTCTTGAAACAGCAATCCACTCTGTTGCACTATACACATAAATGTGGATACATATTTTGTCAACTTCAAACATACCAGTATCATCACATAGAAAAATGGTGTATTGAATGTCATTTAAGAGGAAAACTACATATAACGATGACTGGAGAGCAACACTCGTCATCACTATTTTTTGATAGCCAATGGGAAGTCTTAGCCTAGATTACCATAATTTGAGTGGTACATCTTGAGTACTGTTAAAGATGAAAAAATTACTTCCACAGATCTTACATCTTAGTCAGATAAGCATCGTTCGTCTAAATTCCGCCATGTTTAAAGGTTATGTCTATACAAACCATTTTACTTATGTTTGTTAAGGACATGACAGAGGAGCGGACCATTATGAGTGTTACCCTTTGTCTTCCCGTTTTAGTTTTAAAATAAGTCATACAACCATGTGTGATACGGTGCACTGCCTAAAGAATTGGTTTTGCGAAGTCCGGTCTTGTTTTCCTTCACGATGATATAGATTCGACTTCCGCGAAATGCCGAAAGGGTTACAGTTCCTAGACTTCTATAGAGCTCATTAATTAGGTTAAAGGCTGGTATAATCGGTGAAAGATTTCAAAGCTAACAGTCACTTACTGTATCATTTACTTAGATAATACCCTATCAAAACTCTAGTGTACGTATCGCGAGGGCCGCTAATCAGGAATTGATAGCAGATAACGAAACGGACAGTTAATTGATATCAAGTTGTAGAGAGGTCGCGTAAACTAGGATTGAACTCTTGGTACATCACTATCTGTGACTGCTGTAAGACAACGATAACTGTGTCAATTAGGCCAATAGATGCTTATAAATCCTTTTTGGGGGAAAATGGAAAACTTCGGAGCCGCTCTCCCCGACCTTGCAAACACTTGAGGAGGACCGCTGACTGCAAATTCGGAAATGACTGTCGTAATCACGCGGATCACAAAGTTAGCAACTACTCTCAGCGCGGATCAGTATCAACACTGCTTCATACATCGTTGTCTTGTGATGAAAGTCAACGACACAGCTGTACCGTAACCTTCACAACAGGTGTGGAATATGTACCTCTTCTGGACGTACACCTTCTAAGAAGTGCAGCTAATGTAGGTCGAGGAGCAATACACGAGCCAATCGTACTAAATGCATTTCAGGGACATCGACCATTATACAACTTGTGAAGTTGGAAATGACTACCAACTTGGTTGCCATGATTACTGGCAATGACTGTATGCTTTTATTCGTCGAACGTGAAACGGTAGGCAAGCCGTATGTTAAGTCGAAGACGATGGTAGTATCAGTTCCCAGCCGGTCGATCGCCGACTGCTTTGTTGTCATGTCTGCAGGAAGTTATTACGTAATATTTTGTGTGGGCGGGGGGGTCAACGGCATCGATTGCCGTCCTTAATTCTTACACATTTTTTTAGAACAAAAACAATTTTTTGGGAGGGGCTGACTAACAATTTGGGGGGAGGCCCCTAGCCCCTTCCCATAGCTACGCGCCTTGTGTGCATGGGCGTTGATCATGGAAGGGGGACATTGCCGAAAAGTCCCCCACTTTTTTCAAAAAGTGATGAAAACTAAAACTGTGATTACGAATTGACACTACATATTAAAAGCTAAATTTCGCCCAAATATGGCACCATTTGAAATTAAGGCATCTTCCAATTTCGTTTTTCTTCAAAGGGAAGGGGATACCCCTCCCGTAAACCCCCAGGACAGAGATTTCATATATGGTGGCGTCTAACAATTTATTGTCACTCACTTCACGAAGTGTAGTTCTGATTTTATACCCCAAGGACTGAGTAAAAAAATCACTTCAGTAAACAAAATAAAAAGCATCATTTTGCATCAAGCCCACCTTTATACGTGACCAAAAATTTTTCCGAAGGGGAGAGGACAACCCATCCCCTTAGACCCCTCCCCCAGGACAGCGATACGCAAAGAGTGAAAAGTCCCCCCACTTTTGGAGATGGATTCACGCCCTTGCTTGTGTGCACTGCTTTTCAGTGTTAATAAATACGTTCTGTTAAGGGAATCACATTGTTTCTTTGTCACGGTTCTTTGTAAAATGTCGTAGAAAATAGCTGAAACCATACAACCTTATTCTTAACGCCTCAACGTGTAGGTCAGAAACAAAATTTAACGTTATCAGAAGGGAAATTAGGGAGCTATTTATAAATATTTGTGTACTATTCTGTAATACAGAATTTGTGACAAGTCTGAATTTCTAAAATGCAACCTTAACATCGCCGTAGGACGCCAGTCTCCAATGGGGAGAGAGTGTGTGTGTGTGTGTGGGGGGGGGGTTGAACCTTTGAGACTGCCAGCCAGGGGGTGTTCAAGGAAATGGGTACCCCTCCCCTTTTGAATACTTTCTGGAATTTTTTTTGGGGGGGCTTACAGATGCCACTTTTTGCTATATTTTGAGTAGTTCTTTGAAGTACACTATTAAAACAGCTTGATACTTTATAATTGATTCAAGGTTGATAAATTTTACAGGGTGGACAAGTAAGGGGCTTTGGGACAGGAAAAGGGAGAGGGGTAGGAAATATACTTTAGTCTCCACGATTTTCTCAAGCCCCAGGGTCCCGCATTTTACGTCTATGACAATTTTCAAAGTTCTGAAAACAAGTTATCGAATGACTGGGATGGTTGTCCTCCGTCCAATTAAAGGTATCATGAGATATGGACTACTAGGTGGTAACCTTCGCAAAAGTCTCTCTGACGAACTAGATCCTCCCTTATCAACTCTTCAGTCATCAACAACCCTCCACATTTAAAGTTAACCACCCTTACCGTTTGTGAAATCCACAATTACCAGAAAGAATTTCCAAACCCTTTTAAATTACGAAAACAACTGCCGCATTTAAGGGTAGATACGCAGTAAGAAATACCCCTACTGTAGCATTTACAATCCGCACGCAGTTCCTAACGTTGGTGGTCACGTTGGTGGTCACATTGGTGGCGGTGTAGGGGGGGGGGCAAGTTACTCTCTCCACCTCAGCGCCTATAAGGGATTCATCTCTCAGTGACCTTGGAGGTAACTTGACTAGCTTTGAAAGAATATTGGTATCTACCGGTTTTGGTGACAAAGTACCGTACGAAAGTTACTGCAAAGCGCATAGAGCATAATTAGAGAAGCTTTTCATAGTCATATTGAGGACACTCATCTGGGAGGGGAGTAAAACATTTCATAGTAAAGCAACAATAAGGGATCTTATAT
>WURT03422158.1:3675-22806 GCA_009936505.3 Holothuria glaberrima
ATGCCATCTATGCATTGATGCCATCTATGCATTGATGCCATCTATGCATTGATGCCATCTATGCATTGATGCCATCTCTGCATTGATGCCATCTCTGCATTGATGCCATCTATGCATTGATGCCATCTATGCATTGATGCCATCTGTTGACAATATTTTTACAACCATTTTCCCCGCTCTTTGAACAACCATTTTCCCAGCTCTTTGGGCAATCATTTGCCCAGCCCTTTGGACACCTTTTTGCCCAGCCCTTTGGACAATCATTTGAACAGCCCTTTGGACAATCATTTGCCCAGCCCTTTGGACAAAGATTTGCTCAGCTCTTTCAGCTACACTATTTTACTATACACATACATGTGTAAGCTATACTATGTTTCAATAACTTAGCCTTTGTCATTACCTTGGACTTTGTTGGTAGCATTTTCAGCATCTAAGACAAGAAAGTTCAGTTAAGAATTCAAAACTTAAAATTTTTTATTTATACACAAAAATAAAGACACTGTGTTATCAAAAAGTAATGATTGCAATGTTCTTTTTTCCATTTTACAACTTAAACTAGTAAGAAAGGCCAAAGAAGAATGTGATCATGTACAAAGTGTAGGGAGCAGCTGTCCTCTGGTTCAGGGTGCATTTCAGTTTCTATGGCCCTGCGACTTTATTTGAATCATAGGATATTTTCATGTGATTGGTAATTGAGGATGGGGCAGTGCTTAAGTATGATTTGTGGAATACATACTTGGATACCTGGTGCTCATCTAGGATGGGGGACCTGAGGGGAGGGGCCACCCCAGCCTGCTCTTCCCCATTCAGAAAATAAAAGAAAGTTATAACACTCCGTCTATGCTGCAGTGTTGGTCAAGATTAAAGTCATGTCCTCTAAGTTAAAAATCCTGTAAACTCAGCCAGATATATTATTGTTTCTTTTTGTTTTTTGTAATAATCTTAAGCCATTTCTAAATATTATGATAGATATTTAGAATTCTTTTAAAATATTTAGATACTTGCTTGCAAAATGAAATTGGTTTTAAAGAATCTTGAAAGTTTTTGTGTTTTGCCTCCAAAAAATGTTGGAATACTGACCATGCGATGGCTTTGCTTAGAAATGAATGCCTGGAAACAGAAACAGCTAATCTCACAGCTTTGGTAGGCTTGTGATAGTTGGCCCCCTCTCCCCTCAGCTTCACCCCACCCCTTAACACCATTCAAGACATTTTAAGCTTACTTTTGTAGATTTAAGACATATCCAGAATGTTGGAGCAGTAGCTAAACATTTACAGATGTGAACTTGTTAGGTGCATTTTGTTTTTATTTTATTTTTTTTAAATCTTTTTTTATCTTTCTTTAAAATTAGTTCTTTTTTGTCCCTAGTTGTCTGTGGATCAAGGCCAGCCTTTTTTGAACCAAGAATTGTCAATGGTGACCTGTCACGGGAAGGAGACTGGCCATGGCTGGCATCCATCAGAAGTACTAATGGTAATCACCAGTGTGGTGGAGCGTTGATTGATCCAGAATGGATTCTCACCGCGGCTCATTGCATGTAAGATTAATTTTGTGAAACAAAGAGCATTGGTTGATCCTAAATGGGTTCTCACTGCAGCTCATTGCATGTAAGATTAACTTTGTGGAACAAAGAGCATTGATGGATCCAGAATGAGTTGTCACCGTAGCTCATTGCATGTAAGATTAACTTTGTGAAACACAGAGCATTAATTGATCCTGAATGGGTGCTCACTGAGTTCATGGTTTGTAAGATAAACTTTGTGAAACAAAAGCTGTGTTCTGGAATGATCCTCCAACTGTTAAGCTCTCTCTAAACCTTACAAGCTATTTGATGAGTGTTGTAGTAAAACCATGGCCCACATTTTAAAGACCAGTCTATCAATGTGTGGACAAGTGTAGCAATCTGTTTCATCTTCTACTGCACGCACAAACTTTGTAGGTGTTATCCACAGCAATTTATTGAAAAGGAACTTAAAGGCATATTTTCCAATATATTGCCTGGGCCGTAGACACAACATGTATGATTGTTTTTGTGAAAAGGGAATTGCACATCTTGTAAATTTCAAATTATTGAGGCAAACATCTTTCTTTAGTACTTATTACATGTTTTAGTGAAATTAGATAAGTTGTAGTATTTTTCATTTTTTTATTTTTTCATTTACAGAGTGGATAGCATTGCTACCATTGTCCTTGGTGATATTTTACTTGACACTCCAACTGCGAACAATCAGGAGTTCAATATACTGAATGAAAATAGGTTTCCACATCCTGACTACAGTGACTTTACTCAAAGAAATGACATCGCCCTTATCAAATTACCCCAACCAGCTGTTTATAATGATTATGTGCGTCCTCTATGTCTGAATACAATCGTGGACGAAGAGACAACATTTGATAATTGTTATGTAGCTGGATGGGGCTTTACCATGGAAGATGGTAAGTGTCCACACTAGTTTGTTAGTTTTGAATGCATACTATGCGTATATCACTTTACTAGCTCTACATGTAAAGTCCATGTCCTTTGTCTGAGAGAAATTGCCCTATTAAAGTTGTCAATCCATTTATGGTCAATTTGAACAGAAATTTCCTGTTCCACCAAGGACATGAAATGTGATCACAACTAATTGAGGCTATAAAGAAGTGTGAAGTGTGAATGGCATCTGGTACTGCAAGAGCTGCTAGTAGTGTTTCATGTAATACAGAATCATCCAGCTAGGTCCATGCAGTTCCAAATGAAAATATTGATCCTGCTTGCCTATTTAATGTAAAAAGAATCAACATAAGAAAACAGCCACAATTCCCATCAATAGCCTCAAAAGTGGATTATTTTACAGGAAGTACTCTTCTTCACCTCTGTAGTATGAACAAACATTGATATCAAAAGATTCAAATCTTCTACTTGCAGGAGGGACACACAAGACATCTTTTGTGTTTTGATCAACAGTGGCATTACTGTTTTTACATATGCTATGAATTACTACAGAAACAACTCTGTAAAGGATGACAAAAAGAGAAAAAAAGATGTTTAAATATAAAGCAATGATCAATAAGTTTATCTGGCTGTATTGTAGTGTCCCATCGGAAAGATATAAATTTACTTGATTGCATCCCTCAATTCTGTATCACTTACTTCTTCAAATATTTGCATTACTAGCTGTTGCCTTGGTTACCATACTCATTCATGGCATGTTCATCATTTTGATAATGAGCATTACATGGTTTTTTGTGAATGTATTTTGTGAGGAAAATGTACTGAAAGATATCCTTCTTATTTTTGTGTTTTTCTTCCTTTTTTGCAGCTGGAGTTGCTAGCAATGAGCTCTATGAAGCAAGGCTCCCTTTCTTTGACCGTACAGAGTGTGCAGGGAGATATCTCATTCTTGGAATCAGAGACACACAGTTCTGTGCTGGATATCCAGCAATGGATGGCATGCAACAGGTTCCTGATGCTTGTCAGGTAAAATTCCTCCAGTTTCCAGGTCAGGCATGGCCTTTTTAAAGTTATTTTTGGATATTTTGTGTTATCTTCACATTGCACTTGATAAACTGGTCACATTAAAATGTCTAGTTGAGTTCCTTTCTTGCCCAAGTACACATTTTGGAACAACGATATCTCGTGCACTGACATATGTTGCATCTCCAGGAAACTCTAGCCAGTTGACAAACACACTGGGAATATGTTTCCAAAGAAGAAGCAGCCAGGTGCTTGGATGAGTATTGTTTACCATGCTGCCTAATCCACCATGTTATTGTTTGTAACCTGAGTGAAATAGAGCATTGTTGTAGTGATAATAAATGATCACCACCAATGAGGTTGGAAATGTGATATAACACACTAAGACAATAGACATGTGAGGTTTGTAAATCAACATTTTAAGTGTCTTTGATTCAGCATGCAGAAGTAACAATAGTAACAGAGATGTATTAGAAAAGTAGCTGTCCACATGGTGGTTTCAAAGAAGCCATATCCTTGAGATCATAGTCCAATAGATGAAATATTAGTAGACACCATGTCAATACCTCAGGCTGCAGCTCTCTCAGCTATGCTGCAGCTACCTCAGCCATGCTTTGTTGCTACACATAACAATAGCAGGATTAATTTGTACTGCTATTGTAATGTGTATAATAATAAAGTATGGCTGCAACTTTGCTGAGGGAGCTGCAGATTGGCCATTTTGACATGGTGCTCTAAAAAACAACTTAGAAAAAGTGAACAGAACTGGAAGGAAATATCCAAAAGGAAAAGACACCTTAAATAACCTTTCAAATCAAATTTTACCACCTCAGACATCTAAAAACTCAGTTCACACTTCTTATGAAACAATACATTAATGGACTTTGTTGAGACAAGTCTGGATTTCAAATAATGTCGCATTACCTACAAAGTTTAAGCTTTTACGATCTGCAAGTTAGTATTGCCCTACAGATGTGAAACATGTATTGAAACTGTTTTTGTCCTTTTTGTCTTGTACAGGGAGACAGTGGAGGACCTTACATGTGTTACAATCAAACTACAGATACGTGGACGGATGTGGGCGTGGTCAGTTATGGTGTGGGATGTGGTGAAGCTGACACCCCAGGGGTATATTCCAGGATATCAATGTATATGACATTCATCCAGGATATAATAGGCAGCAACTAACCTCAGATTTCGATATAATTTGGTCTGAATGGTTAAATGTAAAATAAGGATATATGCAGATTTTATTTAATTTTGTGTAATTGTTTTTGCATCAAGAAGTGAAATTAGAAAAGGTAGCACACCACTAATTAAAGAGGAATCCCTGCGGAGGATATTTCTCTATGAATTTAACAACCTAGAAAAAACTTTTGGGGATTGTTAAGACCATGATGCTGAAGTGATGTGTTCCATTTGTGATGTGTATGTGATAGGAAAGGAATTAAAGTACTCATCCTGCAGAAATAAGGAAAATTGAAGGTATTTCAGGCACTTTTTGCAACATATCCTTCTGCAATACAAAATTGGCATTTTTAATGAAGTAAAAAAGCAGGAACCACTACCCAATTATACACGATCTCATAGTTCAAAATCTTAATGGTCATGGTACACAAAATTTGAAATCATTTTGAAAAGGCCTACTCGTTAGCTCTCGTATGAAGGGTAGCTTGTGCCTAATGAAAACTTAAACATGTGTCCAGGGGCCACGAAACAGACAAAAATTAGTGTGCAAGTCAATAAAGGAATAATTAGTGGTGTGCTACCAAAACACAGCCCAGGTTGCATGAAATTATTATTGTCTCTTACTGATTGTCTTTTGGATGGTACTTGACATTTTGTGTTCTCTAAGTGAGTACAAGGGTACTGGCACAACTGGAGAAGGGAGCTTTTGCAAAATGAAGATAGTGTTATGCAGTAATATACCTGTTTTTTGTTGACTTAAGTCTTTGTCTTATAAGCTTTTTATAAGCTGTACAAGGAATTCTTGGTTCCTTGCACAGGTTTACTAATATGTGTCATTTCAAGCTTAGTAATAGTATGAAGTAAAGCTCTATTATATACGTATCATGCTGAACCAAAGATGCTTAAAATGTTGATTTCCAAATCTCACTTTTCTATTAAAGTGTGGTATATAGCATTTCCAACCCCATCTCTGAAAGGTCATTATTAATTATTGCTACAGTGAGCTTCTATAACGGTGGATTAGGCAGGAATTGTCAACAAAACTCATCTAAGCACCTGGCTGCATTCTCTTTAAAAATTTTTTTTCTGTTTCTGGCATGTTTATCAACTGGCTAGGGTTTCCTGGAGCTGTATATCATGTCAGTACATGGGATATAATTGTCTACCTATCAGCAAAATGTGTAATTGGGCAAGGTAGGAACTCAACTGGACATAGGTAAAAAAAAAACAAAAAAACTATTGCATAATTATATAAGTTACGTTGTAGTTCTGAAATGCATGGGCATTGCTAATATGTATTGATTTTGTATTAGATGCAAAAGTAAACTTGTTTTTTCCACATTTTCTTTTCTCAAAGCAATTAAATTTTATTTTGGTATATGCTGATATCACATAATAGTAGATATATGTGCTAGACACAGGGAGCAGGCATTGTTGTTTCAATCTATGCTAATTTAAGAGCACAATTTGCTTGCACAGTGTGACAAATGTCACTTCTGGCTAGGTTACCTCTCTTCAATATTTAAGTTCTCTGTAATTTAATGCCATGTTGGCTTCATGAGATGCAAATTTATTCTTTGCAAAAGAATGAGAAATTCAACATTATTCATAAATTGTGTGAAGTTTCACAATTTATGGAACATTAGTATTATTAAAAATTATTAAACTCCTTTGACAGTATGGACCTCTGTGAGGAAAACACACCCACTGCAAGTTTATGAATTCAACTAGTAATTGACAAAATTAATTGTGAAGGGACATTTATTTTTCAACTTTATGTTAATTAGCAATATATCAAAACCACGTCTTTCATTTGTCTCAAAGTTAAGTCTGTTTTTGATGCAGTTGAATCAAGTTGTATTTTTGTATATATCTCTGATAAAGTTCAAAGAAGAGTCGAAAGATTTCTATTAGCCAAAAATAAATATTTTTCGTTCCATGTGTAAAATATTCTTAAATCTGAAGTGCAACGAGTTCACTATTTATGGCCAATGGTAGGTTTTTTAAGAATGTGATATGCAGTATCTTTTTACATTATTAATAATATAATAAATTAATGTGACATCTTTATTGTTAACAATCAGACTTCAACCAGAACCTTGAATGGGGGTGGGGTGAGAGGGGAAGGGGTTGGGGAGATTCATCTGAGGACCCAGGCTGTAGTGGGGAGCCTAGTACATAAAATGTTATCATGGAGCTACTACCTGGACAGGAGGGGGAAAGTTAGACATCAATGTATGCTAATCCAATTAGACCCAGACATGCGTGAGGAGATAATCCAGTATGGCTCTTCAGTTCTTTTGTCTGGCACTTCCAATTTACACTTATTATCATTGGCAACCTCATTCATTTCGGCTGGTACCCTATGAAATGGATTTAATAGAACAATCATTTGATGCCGGGGAAGTTGCCGACAGCTGGATAAAAAATGTTGAGTAAAAATTCAAATCGCCTGGTTATTGCTTTGTAGGAATGGATGCTGGTGCTAGGAGTAATGTTAATGCCATATACAATTGTTACTAATCAATACATTGCAGCTGAATTTTGATCAGTTTCAGATTATTTAAGGAGGCTGGCAATGCTGAAATGATAGACAAAACTGAATGTCATCTTGAAGATGCAGCAGACAACTTGTACCTATTGTGCTTAGTTCCTTACACCTTTTAAGCTTATTGAATCTTCAATGAAGAAGAAAGGGAGAGGGATTAGTGGTGTTAGAACTACTACTATGAGTAAATTTGACCTTGGCAGTATGATCTTCGTCTTCGAAAGGATTTGTGAAGTTTCTTCTTATGTCCAAGTATTAGCTCCATGATGTTATAATAACAGTAGGACACTAACACAATACTAGAGGCAATAAGGAGAGGGGTGGTCTGTAAGGGTACATACACATTTTATGCTCAGAATCTGTTTCATGATAGCTCTTTAGGCTTGTCATTAGGTCCTTGATGCCCCTCACTTTTAGTATGATTCTGCTGTTATGTCACTGGTAGGACTTAGATATGTTTGGACCAGACCTGTGGGTATGACAAGATTCAGCCCTGAATATTGTAAAACTGACACGTCATTGACTGTTACTCATCACTGTTGAAGTGCATTAATATTGTTATGATCCTAGACCCAGTGTGGTTTCTAACAACGAAGGATGGGTGCGGTGTATTCACTGGGGTAAGATGTGTAGTTGTAGCTTTCTTAGTTGTAAAACTGATGTCTTTCATTTTCGCAGAGAGTAGATGTAACTTCTAATGTTTTCAATCAACGTTGATGTGTACATTTTCTCTTTTATTTCCATTATTTCTAATTTATTGGTCCGTATTCTTTAAATCCAGTCATCTTTGATGTTCTTTCTTTATTCAAATCTGTAAATAGATAAAAGTTTCAGTATAAATAAAAGTGAAAGAAGATACTTTGATTTATTTCCTAAGTATTTGTAATACCCTGTAGTTGTACAATTGCAAGTTACAAGAGACACGTTTTCATCAGGGAGGTGATCACCTCCCTGTTTTCATACGCCAGGCATGGGCGTGGATCATAAGGGGGGACGGGGACGCTTTTTTGGAAGGGGGGCATCGTCGAAAAGTCCCCCCCCACTTTTTCAAAAATGATGAAAACTAAAACTGTGATTACGAATTGGCACTATATATTAAAAGCTAAATTTCGCCCAAATATGGCATTTGCCATTTAGACACCTTCCAATTTCATTTTTTCTTTAAAGGGGAGGAGTACACCCTCCCCTTAGACCCCTCCCCCTTGACAGCGATTCATATATGGTGAAAAGTCTAACAATTTACTGTTCACTCACTTCACGAAGTGTAGTTCTGATTTACCCCAAGGAAAAATTCACTTAAGCACGCAAAATGAAAACAAAAAAAAACTTCCTAAGAAAGTAGAAATTCTTTGTGATATATTAAATTCAAATGTAGCACCACATGTAGCACCATTTTGCATCTAGCCCACCTTACGTGAGCAAAAATTTTCCGCAAAGGGGAGGGGGCACCCCTTCCCTTAGACCCCTCCCCCAGGACAGCGATTCGCAAATACTGAAAAGTCCCCTCCCCCCCACTTTTGGAGATGGATCCACACCCTTGACGCCAGGTGACATTTTAGCTTCCCGGAGCAGGGAGGTGATATTAGAATATCACCTTCCCACCCGAAGCCTCCAAAGGGTTCACTTAAGGGTTACGGAGATAGTTGATACCTACCTACAGAGCTCCATTTAGAAGAATACAGCAGGTTTTTAGAAGTCTCGCCAGCACGTTTCCAATTGAACTACCGCCTGCTATATAACATGCTCAGTAGAGTGTGCGCAACAGTACCTTAGATACTTTTGTGCTAAAATGAACTCATGACCGGTAAAATATCAATGAATAATCTATGGGAATAACCTTAATTCGATACTTTTTCATAGAAAGATCAATGCACTGGCGAACGAAGACTGCTTTTTGGTTAATTTGCTTTAACTTCACTATCGAGGAGACATTCCTTTTTCGATAGGCTTGAGGTAATGACTTATTAACTACTGTTTTCAATGAGTCGCTTCTCCGATCAATGTTTATTAAGGCACATTAATAATAAACTGAATTTATGCGAAGTATTACATGTCTACACACCGAACACGACAAACACAACCGAGGAATTTTTGAAAATATAATTAGAAATATATTTATTTCATATTACTTCAAGAGGTCGAAGTTCGCAAATCTCAGTTCTGTATTTATGTTGGTCTTTCTTTAGTTTTGGAGAAAGCGTTGAAAGGTGGAACCCCCTCCTTATTTACACGAGGAACGGCCCAAAAACAAATGGTTTGGTGACTAGATAGAGGAGGGTCCTCAGGAGAGCCCCCTTGCCTGAGGGAAAGCTGCTGGTATAGAGGGCGTTCACTTTTCTATCATTCAACTGTCGGATGGGATATTTAGAAGTCAGCTTTGAAAATCCCCCTTTCCCGAGATATTTTCAAAGTGTATTAATACACATACAATATCCCTTTTGTTCCATAATATCATAATAGTCCGCGCAAATCATTTTAACGAACTGACATTTTTGCTCTGCAGCCTCTCCTCCGCCATGCTCCCTCCTACCCAGCTGTTCCCTCCGGTCTTGTCAGTTACGTCGAGAACACTCACTTCGGTAATATTCTTCCAAGGTAGCTTTGGATTTCATGTAGGTTTTACGCACAGTAAATGTCGCTCAAGGTGAACAAATGATTCTTTTGCCTACCTTTTTTAATCGCGTGCACGTGTCTGTAGAATATTTATTAAACGTAGCCTATCATTCTTATTTTTTTAATAATCCTTACTTTTTAATGAATCTCTCACTCAGTTATTGTTAGTTTCATAGTAACGTTTAGAGTGAAAGTGAGGAAATCATGGCTTTACCAGCAAAATATCGACTGTATTTGATAACTTGATCCATAAAAAGAACATCCGGCTGTAATGATCCATGAATTATTGACTACATTAGTTGTATAAGTTTTAATGTTACTTGTGAAGTGGAAAGATTAGAAGTTGTTTACAAAGGAAAATTTTCAGTACCCATTTATTGCTTTTATCGCATAAAACGTAAAAGGAATAGTAATGTAATGAAAAAGGTTTCATTTAGATGGTGGTTTTCTACTTGAAAAATTGAAGAGTAGGCTTAATCAGTTTGAAAGAGGAAGCTCATACATGTCGGCAGTAGCCGATGACATTTGTCACTTTCAGAGGCCTTCCACCCTTGGTTTCCACAAATTTAAATAGCAGAATATAGCTTAGGCCTTATCATTCAATGTTACATTTTTCACAGTTAGTGTTTCCCCTGGAAAATATAAGACTTCCCTAGTCCAAGTTTTGCCCCTTTAATCATGTCTTTTTTTGATTTCGCTATTGAATACAAAGTAAGGACTGACCTTGGCAAAATAATTTGGACAAGATCCTTATACCCCTTGTCAATGTTGCTTGAAAGCGAATAAAGATTACCCTGAAGAATGCGGTAGCCGGACTTACCCCGTGTCATTGAGGGAGCGGTGACCGGTAAAGAGACAGACATCCGTATATACAGGAAGTTGCTATTTGACGGTCACAAATAGCAAGTCCCTGGTATAGGCCTATGCGTAAGGCATTCTTTTCTGGGGGCGAAGGCTGGGTCGTTCTACCTGATAAATGCAGGATATTTCCAATCTGTAAGTCCCATAGCTCACACACCTGTGAAGATTTCCTAATATATTTTGCAGGCGAGTGGAAACCAAGAGCGTGGATCCATCTCCAAAGGTGGGGGAGGGGGGGGGACTTTTCACCATTTGCGAACTTCCGTCCTGGAAAGGGGTCTAAATGATATTGGAAGGTTTCTATATGGCAAATGGTGCCACATATTTGGGCGGAATTTAGCTTTTAAAATGTAGTGTCAATTCGTAATCTATGTTATATTATATACAACTTTTACGTAAAAAGTTGGGACCCTGTCATCGTCATGTCTCAATCCAAACTCAGAGATCGTATTGGTTGATGTTCATTAAACATCGTCAAAAACGTACGATCATAAAAAATCTCATAAAAAATCATCGCTGTTTTTTGGCGGTGTTCAACCTAATAAATACCATGTTATCTTTTCGTATGGGCTTATACTTCGCTGATAGAAAAACATTTGAAATACTATCAAAATCGGGAAACTGCCTTCAACAATTATGACCAGTGGCGTAGCTAGGATTTTTTCCAGGGGCGACCGCCCCCTCGCCCCCCTGTAGCTACGCCACTGATTATGACTATTGCCAATGCATATCGTTTTTACTTATATGAGGGTTTCTCAACCTATTGTGACTCAAAGCGCTGTTTATTTGCTGAAATTACTTAAGGACCACTCTTCACCGCTAATTGAAAAACCAAGCTCCACTAACATTGATAACATGAACACACGAGACAACTGAAGTTTTAGTATACGTAAAGACATGCTACAAAACTTGAATTTAAGTCGGCTGAGATAAATTACATTGAGCGATAAGAATGATAGAAATAAGGACTTTAAAGACTTTTATTTGTCGTGATTGCGTTCGCAGCCCACCATAGGCCTACGGCCCAGACGGCACCTCGTAACTGGACTAACTTCATCGATGTGAAAGCCTTTTAACATTAAAAAACGGAGAAAGTATAATCATTGGCGTATACCCAACTATTGCATTTTTAAGGTCGGGGCTTACAGGTTGACTTTTATTTAGGTCGGATTTATGAATATACCTTGATGGCACCAGAAGTGCTGTTGCCTAAAATATGTAAAATGACACTCTAAACTTTGAAACTATGATAATATCACATAGTTTTATAGATGCCACTTTAAGGTATTTAAGCTCCATCATAATTAATGACGTGTTCCTTTGCTGAGATGCCAATAGTCAAAGTGATCTAATTAATGTCTAAGGGGGGGATTTCATTCAAACGGAACGACAGAAAAAAAACTTAAGTGTGTGGAAGAGTTTTGAGCTATACTTTACAAAACATTTATAATTATAAATCCGTTCAAAAAGTGGTAATTATGTGTCGTGACATTGTACGGTAGGTGCGTAGACACAAATCACTTGGAACAAATCCACGTCGACAATAAAGAGTTATGATATCTTACTGGTGAGCCGTGCTCGTCTTTAAACAACATGTCAGGCATTCAGGCCCGTAGCCGGGCCGGGGCACGGTACACTTCGTGCCCCCATTTGGAAAATCGATGGTACAAAAAATCTTCCTACCTGTAATGAACAATAGCCACAGCAAGAAAGTGGGGCGAATTCCCTGTGCTATTGTCGAACATAATGTATAATAAGGTCCAAAATGTTAGAAATCTGCGAAAAACGCCCTCTGAACTGCTCTTCGATGTATCTCCAACACCACTTCGAAGGCATTAACTTTATTCAACAGTTACCTCACACTTATTGTTTTTCCGTGCGAATGTGATTATGGAGGGACATTGCACCAATGCGAAGGAGATTTATTGGCACTCGGGCTCCTCTTCCTTTATGAAGATTGTCAATTCAAAATGACCATGTTAGCAGACACATTTCGTTAGAAAACTGACCTCCTAACCTGCAACGACAATTTTTACCATTGTAAATGATTTCTAGTGCAAACTTTTGGCACGCCTCGCACACAAAATTATAAGCAAAATAATACACATGGACTATGTATTTCTGACTCCACAACTCCAAGAAAGATTAGAGGACGTTCAAAGTTTGTAAAGATCCAATGACTCAGTGTGAAGAGCTTGCTGAGTGTCACTTAGAGATTACCTGGAAAGTTCCATGCAATTATCCCCATTTTGTCAATAACTCAGCTTCCGAGAACTTTCTTCCTGGTGCTACTATATGTTATTCCTGGACCACACTAGAGCCCCATGGCGGCCCATGGGCCGGCCCCTGCTGTTTCTAGAACACTCAATGCTTCAAGTTCAAATACCCCCGCGGAGCCGGCGAAGAAACATTTTCATAGCCACCTGTAAAAGATGTTCTACCCCTCTGCATGTATGGCAACCTAGCCGGACGCAGAATTTTTTCTTCACAAAAGGAATGGGGTGGGGGGTGGTATTCAGAAATTTCTATAGAAGTCATGAAAATGAAAAATGATTCTCACCTCAGGGTCAAGGTTTGAGTTAGGGTTATAATTAAATTCTATTACTTTTTCCAAAGTCCCCTCGACTTACTGGCGGAGAGCCAAGGGGCGAAACCAAAACTTTACTCCCGAAGGAGCCCATTCGTCTTAGGAAAAAACACGCTAGTCAGACTGTTTTTTTTAGAACACGTGTTACACAGTTTATTCAGACATTGCATGGAATGTAACAGAATAGTAACAACTTTATATACTGATGATAAAGATGCTAAGCGTGTTTTAATATCAAATAGAAAAAGTACATGGTCATCGTATATATTGATGGGAATGTAGAGCAGACTGATTGCTAAGTCACACACATCGTTAAGAGGTTTATACAATTAAATTCGTACACAAACTTTGCAGAGGCTGTCGAATTGAAATCACGAGCAATACAGACTTTTAGAAAAGAAATAAATTAAGACTGACGTCACCCGAAGATTCCGCCAGAAGTATTAGTCAGATTAATTTCCCTTTTCCTCAGTATTCTTATGTATGATCCAATTATAAGGTCAGTGACAAAATATAAACTTAGAACAAAATTACAACGTGAGAAGTTGCGTACGATGTGTCTCCCGCCCCCCCCCCCTCCCCCACCCTATTCCATCCAAGCGAAAGTCCAAATCTTCGTTCTAACTTAAAATATTACTGCGAAAATAGTTAAGACCCATCTGGGGATGCCATGGGGCAATTAAATGATCCATTTGTTCCAATCATTGCCCTCATCCCTCCCAACATTTTCTGTTTTACAACAGAATGCAACTGAACTGCGTAACTGGGATTGGAAAAAATTACACCACGTAGTCCTATGTGATATGGGAATGTCATTAATTACTTGCATTCACTTTTTGCGGATTGCACTTGGAACTTCCGGCTATTATGTAATGGACATAAAATCCAGAATCGAGAATATTGGGTCTGTTGGCACATCGTTTAACGGTTAATACATATTTGCCATTGCCATTAATACATGTTTTTGATTCTCTCAACATTTAGGCGACAAGGGTAGTGCAAGGCTCGCGCCCAGACGAATTTTAGCTTTTGTGGAGGAATATATAATGTACCATTGCCTACTGATATATACACGCAGTGCTTAGCGCCACCAATTTAAGCGGATCTCTGTCTACCTGTCCCTCCCTCATCACCGAAAGTAATAGGCAAGGGCGTGGGAAGCGGGGGGGGGGCGGGGCGACACGGCCAAATTTGTGGGGGGCTGAAGTATGGTTTAGTCCCCCACTTTCCAAGCACGAAAGCCCGTTATTTGTCTCTTCTTTAAGAAATGTCAAAAATTTGCAGTAATTTACCTTATAGAATTTGTCTAAAATAATGTACCAGATTAAGGACCCTCAGATATCAAAACATTTTCCAAAGGACTAAGAAATTTCAAAAATGTGCAGTAATATACCTTAAAATTTATCCAAAATAATGCACCAAATTTCATCTAAGGGCACACAAATATCAAAAAAAATTTCAAGGGGCTAAGAAAAATGAAAAACTTTCAGTAATTTACCTTAGAATTTGTCCAAAATGATGCACCAGATTGTGTCTAAGGACCCTCAAATATCAAAAAAATTTCCAAAGGGCTAAAGAATATCAAAAATGTGCAGTTATTAACCTCTAAATTTGTCCGAAATAATGCACCAATTGCATCTTAGGACCAACAAATATCACAAACTTTCCTAAGGACTAAAAAATGTCGAAATTTTGCAGTAATTTACATGAAAATTCGTCCAAAAATGATGCACCAAATTGCATCCAAGGACCCGCAAATATCAAAATTTTCCAAAGGAGTGAGAAAAGTAAAGAATTGCATTAATTTGATTTATCCTTAAATTTTTTCCAAAATGATGCACCAAATTGCAACTTAGGACCCTACAATGTCCAAAAAAATTTCCAAAGGACTATGAAATGTCAAAAATGTGCATAAATTTTCCTTAAAATTTTTCCAAAATGATGCACCAAATTGCATTTAAGGACCCTAAAATATCAAAACATTTTCCAAAGGTGAGGGGGACCCTCCCCTCATACCCCTCCCCCAGGACGGCGATCCGAAACAAGGTTCAGCCCCCAGTCTTGAACAGCTTCCTACGCCTATGGTAATAGGCACATCAAGTCTGCGAGAAACTCATCTGTAGTAGCCTTCTCATTATTAATCTAAAGGAATGGTTGGGAATTTTTAATATATTCTATACACATTTCAAATTGATATTAAACATTCTAGTAAAGTTACATTCAATTGTTATGAGTCCTCAAGCAATTCAAGTTTTTCCATTGATCTAAAATGAACTTGAAGCAATTAAGTACTGTACCTGTAGAAATTACGTCATCTCCTCAAAATGATGAACACTGGGTGCGTGTGTGTGTGTCTTGGTCCCTGTTTTTAGTCTAGTTTTTTCGCCTTTGGTTCGGAGATAAACAATTACCTACAAGAGTTCTGCACAGATTGCAAAATTTCGGTACTTTTTCCAAAGTCCCTTCGATTCTCTGGCGAAGAGCTTTTTTCATGCTTGGAAACGGACACGGAAGAAACAAAAAAAAAAAAAAAAGCAAAAAAAAAAAAAACAAAACAAAAATAACAAAACAAAAACGGAACAAACTCCATAAACATTTCACTGTAACAGCACCAGATTACGAGAGATTAATTTGGATGAATTTGTTTAAGAACACGATTCCATTTCAGTGAAGATATAACGTTGATCACCACTACTTTCAGTCTTCAAGTCCACTTCCGCCAGCAAATGAGTTTAATTTTATCTCGAACAGGACAGTACGACAGTATAAATTTCTCAGGAATGCTTAGGGTAATTTCTCTTTTCTAGGATTAAATTAGAAATGTATTCCTACTAAACTATTACTGGCCAAGTGATTGGGTGAAGTAATATCGCTTGCCAACAAAGGCTATAATAATATTGCTGATCTATGGCATATAGGAAGCTTGCACTAAACCCTGCCAAAGGTCAAATTCAGTGAACCCGCTAGTTGTTCTGGAGGTCACTGCGCCGCGCCCCACTTAGCTTTAGAACATGACCTTAGCGTCAGCGTGTTTGTTTGTCCTCCAGAAAGTACTGTAGTTGCGTTGGTTGCCTTTTGCACGAATGAAACCTCTCTATACCAGTAATTTTTTCCAAATGTCTAGTGCATCACTTTGCTACTTTCCTTGGCTCGATTTTCTATTCCTTCAACCATTTTGTGAATATCTGGTGTAATCTTCAAAGAATATTTCATTTCACTGATCCCGGGGAAGGGGCGATGGGCTAGAGCCCCACACCTCTGAATACTTGGAAAACCATTCTCAACAAGAGGGTGCGTCGCTGTCACAAAGAGTAGACGGTCAAAAAACTCGACTTCCTCCCCTTGGTATTTCAACATCCCCTCTGTCAGTTCCCTGATACCAGTTGCGATCTGGGCCCGACTTATGGCCTCCATTTGAGGAGGGAATTGCTCTTTTAGCATGGAGAGCCATTTTACCTTCGGCATTACAATTGGGAGTGTTTCTATCTCCCACTTTACATCCACGTGAACAGACTGCAGGTTTTTAATTATTTTAGCGTAAGGTTCTTCGGAATCTTCAGCTACGAATTTTTTGTGAGCCTCGGTGAACATTGGTAAAGTGCTCATTGGGCCCGGTCTATGTATAATGAGAAGTCGCCCCATGGGCGCCATGGTCCTTATTATATGGGAGAATGTTTCTGCAGGGTTCGTAAAGTGTTCCACTGAATCTTTGAGCAGAATTTTATCGAACGGAGCTTCATCGTTCTTACCTAAGCGTTCTGATAATTGTCTGAAATATTCCTCAGCCCCTACGTGAGATATACGAAATGGCAGAAGCTTCTGTCCAGGCGTTTCTTCATAATGTATTAAACCAGGAAATATGTTTACCATTGGTTGCAGGAGGCAAAATTTCTCTTTGATTTTTTCCGCAAGGCTACCTTTATTGGATCCAACGTAGGCAAACCTTTCGTGTGTGTCTAGTTCTAAATGTTTGTGAATAAGTTTAAACATCTCTTCCTCGTATGTTTCTCCAAAACTGTAGTTCTCCTCGGCATTATATTTTGGAATATCCAACTGATTTTGCCAATGTTCGGTGACCACGGAGAAAGGTGGTGGACTATCTGGCAAAACGAGCTCTCGGGATTCCCCTCCGGAATGACTGCTCAGTGAATTTGAAGTTGAACTCATCGTGCCTGCGTGACAAACAGAGAACGTGTTGGCTACTATCTGTTCTCACTTGAAAACCATGTACAGAACTGGAATAAGTAAAAACACTACAGTATATTACCGAAGAAGGCCTAGCGGTTCTAGCCTGCAGTCACACTGCCCACCTAGGGAACAACGTATTCTTCAAAGGAAATTCTATCCATGTAAAGTGAAATGCTTACGTCAGGGCGGAACAGATGACCACTTATCCAGTGCCCTTAGTTTCAGATCTTCCCTTGTCACAAGCCAATCTTTTTAACTTCTGTAGCTGATATTTTCATGTTGTACGGAAAAAAGATTACCAAGTTCACCAATTTACGTCTTATACCAGCTATGATTATACTGTATCTGTGCAAAGCTCCAATTATAGGCCTGTAGGTCGCTCCGTCATTCAGCTTAGATGTCGGATGCCGATTCACTGTCCTGACGCCGGTCAAATGATTGCGTTACTATGATAAATCCAGTGTAAAACATACAAGTCCAACTGTAGGATAATGCAAGCTGTTTACAAATCCGCTGTTGAACAGATAAGAAACATGATTCCGTGTTTGCAGCCCCTGACTGGCGATAATGTTGCCTATAAGGTAAATGCCGAGGCTATTGATGACTATACCGACTTGCTTGGCCTACGGCATCTCCCGGTCGATTGTTTCACAAAGCTGGATTTGCACAGTCCACTGAATCAACGTTGTAACCTTATGTCTTTTACTTCCACAACAATTTACACACTCTCACCTTTGTTGATAAAATCAATATGACTCTTGTTCGACTTTTTATGAAGTTTATAATAGCCCACAAAGGGAACATCAATGTATAACCAGCACGTGAACTCTTGGTTGCTATGGTGCCGAGACGCTCATGGTGTAATCCTGCACGGCTTTGCAAAGCTTGGTCTCTCGACAATTACTCTTTACTTGCTTATGAGACAGGCAGGTGGCGTCTATGTAGAGGCTTATACGTATTTGACACTCTCGATCAGTAGCGTAACGTAAGGGGGGGGGGGGCAGGGGGCGGTCGCCCCTACTTGAGGTCCTGGGATGATCTGTCGGTACATTTGCTGATCTTTTCGGTACATCTGCCGACTGTGGAACTCAATAGGCATATCGTATATTTAATATGCTCAGAAAGTATTCCACATGGCTCTTTATTAGGCCCGTAGGGAGTAAGTTCTGTAAAAATTCTTTCTAAAACTTCAAAAATTTTCGCGCGCTACGCGCGCTTTCATCTTCAGTCCTATCTAGCTGTAACGCCTGCCATTTCCAACATACTGGATTCATTCAACGTTAAAGTTCCACAAATATTGTAGTCGTGATTCAGTAGAGACACAAAAATGAAACGTTTCGAAATTCTAACCTCTTTCCCTATCTTGGAAGATTCTTCAACCTGACAATCGTGCCAAAAACATGGTGTAAGGAAAAAGATTTTTTAGTTTCGTCTGGGAGCCTAAATGGGTAAGACGAAAAATGTACTCCACGAAGAAGGCCATACAGTCGCACCATCAAATTTGTTTGGTTTGCTTTTTAAGAAGGGCAGCTTTTTAAATAAAAATCCAAACTTTTTCAACTTTTCCTAATGAAAACAAAAATATGAAATATTTTACAATATCCCATTTTTTTCAGCGCGCTTCGCGCGCCTTATATTTTGCGATCGGTATCATTTCAGCAACCTATTGCATCCGTCGGGGCTTAGAGTAGC
>WURT03422487.1:0-22802 GCA_009936505.3 Holothuria glaberrima
GTTTCATGCAAACCTGGGAAATGAGATTCAAGAATATTATGACAAAGTGTCCCAACAGTTTTGTCCAAGATTGTAGATATGGCTGAACAAACAATATACCTCACACCTCACAGTTCTTTACGTGGCCCTGGCACCCCGAGAAATCTTGGAAGGAGTCAAGTATTGACTTTATATTACATAACTTAATTTCTTTCTACGTTTTGTTCATGTCGAATATGAATTTTCTCAAAGCCTAAAATTAATTCAGGGGCCCCACCGACAGGGCCTGGGGTCCGCATGCGGCCCAAAGGGCCGCGTTTTAGAATCACTCGTTTAGATGTTAGTCAAAGAATATTCACCAATTGTTTATGAGATAGGGGATATTCCTACTTATGTTTTTGGTGATGCTTCAACCCCTTTAATCTCGGAAACAGGATTTGATCCTAAACACGAGACAGGATATGGCCTGTCGCTATACTAGGTGCTGATGGGGGTGAAAATTTTATAGGGGAAGCGAGATATACTAAAATGCATTAAGGCAGAGATAATTTTTAATTTCCCGAATTGGCGAAAACTTTCCTAAGGAGGGGCGCCCTCTTTCCCCTACCTTGGCTATGGGCTTGGATCATGAGATCCAGGGATAAGTACCATAAAATCATGTACAGTGTTAAGCTTCCATGAGCGTTTCAACTTTCTGCAAGGCTGAAGTAGAATGCGAGGTATTCATAATAACTAGTGAAGTTGAATTTATATTAATTCTAAGCAAGAAAAGTATTCAAGTAGAACTCGTGGGGGATGGTGGGACAGTGGGCAAGGGTTATAATGGATGATATCTAAGAACAGATGTATGGCAAAACACTTCATGCGGGGGAAGGGAAGGTGCTTGCCCTGAAAATGTTCCCTGATTGGCATGACTTGCATGTGGCACCAAAAAGATAATACGAGCTCAGGGCTCTAAAAACGATGTTTTTTCACCGTTGTGGCTATTTGCCCGACCATACGTGAAAGCAAAACACATCTCCGTCTATGTGCTCTATAGCAATCCAATAATCATAACTGAGAAAGGGTAACGTAATTAGATGCACTGTCATACGACCTGAGCATGGGTGCGAGCACACATTTGGCAGCTAAGGCGGTAGTAATAATTTAAGTTGCTATATGGTAGTATGATGGAGGTTGATAACTTCGAAGAATTAGTTTCCCTATACGTAAGAACAAATTTTGCAGGAAACGTTTTCCATCTTTTTGTCTATAATTTACTCTGGAACAGTTGAAACCGCTAATTAAACCTTTGTCCACTGGAAAACCAAAATACCATGCTAAGGGCCTAGCCTACTTAGGGTTCAAGAAACGCCAAGTACCACGGCACAGGGGCCACCCGAATCTTACTTTAGAGAATGTTTGATGTTTAAATTTGCAACTGAGATAAAAGGTTTTACCTTTTAAAACTTTGTCCCGTAACTGATCCTTCACAGTCAGAGTACGCCTGATACAAAGCCTTTCAGTTTTATTTTGCAGACAACCGTGATATTATTTCTAGTTAAATGGACAAATTAGACGAATCTCTTACGGAAAGCACAAAATTCGTAATCTTGTGTGGTTTCTTAAAAAATAAGCTCATACGACTTGTTTTTAACCAAGCTGACGGGCATTTTGGTGTTACAGCTTCCTACTCTGTGAGATTGGAAATAATTATAAAAACCGGGAATCGATCAGGAAGTGAACAAAATGTTTGAACCTACCATCATAATTACAAAAACAACACATTGACACCCAAATCTCTTGAATTCGATGCTTTCTTCCACAATCGTAAAAATTAGAACCCTCTTAAATTTGACAAGTCTGCTGATAATCAGGCAAATAAGGTGGAGCAGCTGTGTATATGCAATAAGTATGGTGGTACTAATTTTTGCAGACCTTGCCAATGATATGTATAGCGATGTGGATATCGTCACCCGTTTCGCTTGGTTTAGGACCTCTTTGAGCTAAATAGTGCCACGCATCGTCGGCGTTGATAACCTAACCCCACGGGCCGAACTTACACGTACCCAGACACCCATACAACTACTCGGCCCCAGTCTCGTGCACCTTGACTTGATCAACTGATTACACGATCTGTGACGTGCCCTTTGTCATATGAAGGTCATGAATGCGACATTGTATTCTCTTAACTCGAGCACGAAGTCGGAGGATGGAGTCACTACTTCGGAGATACTCAGTCTTATTCCGTATGGTCTGATAGTACCAGTTACAATTAATTTTGAACGATTTACTTAGTCCTATACGGTTAGCGCAACAGTCACCTACTAATGCGGCCTTTGGGTATTAAAAATCGGGTGTTTTGAACCATTCATCTCCAGAATTTTGGCTAATTTTTGAGGTAACGTTGGACGTTGTAATACCCCCAAAACCTTCAAAATGAAGCTGCAGCCCCACAGATCTTCGGTTTCAACGTCCTAACTTTTCATAGCTGTAAACAACCCCATGGTCTAGTGCAGTGCACACAGCGTGTACTATACTGTTCCTGGTTACGGTGGATGATGACGTATTGGTGCACCCTAATGCTTGCATGCGTCTTAGAAGAAAACAGCCATACACTCTTATGCGTGCATTGCTTAAGAAGAGAACTCCCATGTTTATTTTACATCCCTCCCCCATGAAACATGCAGGGTTTAGTACTAAGTGCGCTTCCCGGCCATTCTCTTTTAGTAATCGCCCTTTTACTCACCAATTAATGATCCTTTCGGGCGTTAAATCTACAATATTATGCTCCATGTGGTCGTTAACTTTATTTCCTAACAATTATACTCTTAGGGGAAGATGGTTACTAGGACACTACAAACACCAAGAAAGCTTAACCACGTATCACAGCCTGTTTACAAACCATCATTGAGATTTTCTGTCGAAAAAATCTTGTGTCCCTGATTCTGACACCTCATTTGCAAAAAATATCAAGTTTAGGCCTAAATAGTAAGTATAATTTCTTTAAAGGAAATACGATCTCGGTACAAGAAAAAATTAACGCATGGGGTTGGAGGACCGTGCGACAACAAGCCTGCAACACTAAAATAAAAGACAAAAAGAGTCTGAAACACGACTGCTGGACAGAACTTTGCTTGTAAAATAATCAAACTCACGGAGTACATAGTGCCCCAGCGTCTCCAAATAAGCTGACAAGCAGAACCAACATGGAACCGGCGACAACTAGTCTTAAGGACATCTTGAACTGTTCGTCTTGATATCTTAGAAAGAAATGCGAAAGCCAAGAATAACGTAATACTGCAGAAACGCAACCTGTTGAGCAAGTCACGCATGAGTGCTTCGTCAGTGTCCAATAGCGTTGCCTTTCGCATCTTGATCAACTTGATTGGCTTCCTGTGAATGACGTGCTCCTAAAGAAAGACAAAGCTGACACTGATATTGTTTCGCGTTTAGGAAAGTTTGGATATTACGTCCTGTTTCAGAAACTTGAAGAAACTTACGAAATTGTAAAATGATCAGGAAACTTCAGCATGTGCTTCTTCTAGAAGCGTTGCCACTTTCTGCGCTTTGTTTGAGTAGGGAGTTAAGGCTCTGGTTTAAAGGGAAATAGTAGTCCTCCAAATTCATTTGGAAATTTCAGCTGAATCTAACACATCTCCCCATATTTCCTTTATAAATATCATTGATAATTCGTCTCACAAAAATATTTCATATTTAGGCAGAGTTGTTGACAAGTCATTTTTCTTCAAGTCAAGTCAAGTCACAAGTCATTTATTTTTCGGTCAAATCAAGTCGAGTCACAAGTCACTTCATTTTCTTGCAAGTCAAGTCAAGTCACAAGTCAAATTTCTTCAAGTCAAGTCAAGTCGCAAGTCATTTCTTCCCAAGTCGATCACAAGTCATGTTAAGTGAAATCGCATGAAATTATAAGGATGCAGGATTACTTCTACTAGCACCACACATTTTGAATGACAGTCTTGACATCGAATTACAGCAGACCAATCCCTGAGGCTTTTTGAGCCATAAAATAATAGGATAGGCTAACAGAACACACAAATTTATTCAGGAAACCGAATACGGCCAAATTCGGTAAATAAGACGTTGGCCTATGATGCACGTGCGCTGCATTCTCCTGCAATATCAGAGTAACATGACTTGTGAGGGGTTACTCGTGATTCTTCATGCTAGCAGGGCCAGATTTGAGCATAGTACAGCAGGGTACATGCCCAGGGCCCCCTCACCACGGGGTCCCCCACAAAATGGGTTATCATATTTTTAGGGTCATCAGGAGACGCCGTCCAGCTTAGATTTAAATATCTTCACAGTAGAGCCCCCAAATGTTATGTATTGTAGGGAGGGAGTGAAGAGAGACAAATTTGAAGGAGTGGGAATTGCTCTCCGATTGCTCATAAATTAGTAAACTTTTAGCTTCATCGATGAGAAAGTTGGGAAAACTACATCGCTAAAACTTTTCGGGCACTAAATGTACTGGAATTAACCGAATGAAACCGAAAGAAAAAAACGGTATTGTAGAGCTCGAAATATCGATGTTTTCAAACGAATGAATTTGGCCGAATTTCCGTTTTCACTCCAGCCAGGTAGGCCTATCACTAATTTGGTAGCTGGAATTTCATGCGCCCTTCCGGGTAAGACACCCAGTCAAGTAAACCCCCCTCCGTCGGGGGTAAGAATGAACTTGGCGAGAGCCAAAAATATTGTGTTCACAAAACACATGCAATTCCAACAGGAGGTTCAATCGGTCGCAAATGACTGTCGCTACTGCATGGACGTCGTTGAAAATGGCGAAAACCTTGTCTATTTTAAGAATGCTGTGGTCTCAGATTTCAGACCGTTGTTTGTATAATGAAGAAAAAAATTCGAATTTGTATTCTTTATGAATTATATTAATAGTAAAATAGTTCTAATCGGTATTTACTTCCCCAGCGAAGCACAATGTCTTTTATGTAAACAAACAATAAGACAGAAAAATTTCGCAAGCTCCTCGCGCAGTTAGCTGCACGGGTTACTAGTGCTAGGCGCGCAACCATGGGGACACAAGAACCCCTTATTGACCTATCGAGAAGCAAAAAATCAGTAAGATAGGCCTACATTCCCGTGATGTCCTTCCATACTCAAGCAAATAGTGCCTGGGAAGTGCCAATTCTGGTGATCTAGGAGGTGTTTCCATCCAAAATTTTCCTAAGCGCTTCGCGCTAAATACTGGTAGCGCTCCGCTTACGTACTGTTCTTTGCATTGCTTACCGTAGTCACAAGGGTATCCTTCTTTGTCCAAACCCCAGATCCATGCCTGAATTCTTATTCCAATAGGTCCCAGAGTTTATCCCCACACTATCATCCTTCTCGGCAAATCTTAGTCTCTCCGCCATCATACTTTGTTTTGCATCAGTTTACTCAGCATGACATCTGATCAAAGGCTGAAAATTCGGGAATTTTTTCCTACATAAAATCGTCTCAAACGCCTTATGGCTATAGATCCAGCTTAGTTTCAGTTATTTTTGTTACTTTCATTACGGTTCTGTAATACAAAGTAGTTAATTCCAACAGTTATAATGCATCAAGTTGCACCTTGAGTTTTTTTTTCAAATCTTCAACCTCGAGCCACTACGGTACTCTGCATCAGTAGCTCTTGACAATCTAAAATCCTGCCTCTTTCCCCACGGCAAATCCCGAATTCGCCACTGCGATGATACATCTGATTTATAGCCTAAAATTGTTGAACATTTACAAGTCAGCCGCTGAAATGGTAAGTTTACGCGTATAGCCCAATCTATCATATCAGTTCTTTTTTCGAAGATCCAAATGACTGTCCGAGTGCTCTCACATAGGTTCGTGCACAGGGCCGCCGCATTCGTAAATCCGGCCCTGCATGGTAGTGCTACGGTTGCATCGCAACCGTGGAACCACTTTGCGGGGAGTGTCACTCTATTCTCCACGGAACTGAATATGGTATAAGACGTGTACGCGCACAGTCTATGTGCGATATCGATATACTACGATGTTGTAAAGAATGCGGATCTTCAATTTCTGGCGTAAACAGCGGAAAGATTCTGCTTGAGAGTATGAATAATTAAGAAAGCTTAAAATTTGATGATTTCCAACAGAGTTGTTGACTCGAGTCAATGACTTACGACTCGAGTCGACTCGAGTCCCAGTTTTTGACTTGTGACTTGAAGGGAACTTGACTTGGACTTAAACTGACTTGACGAATTTGAAAAATGAGTGACTTGACTTGCAGAGAAATGACTTGTGACTTGACTTGAATGATATTTGACTCAAGTCGTCGACATTGGAAATCATCATAATTTTTAAGCTTTATTTATTATTCATATTCTGATGCAAAATCTTTCGGCTATTTGTGCCCGAAATTGATGATCAGCATCCTTTACAGTTTACAAAAGTGATCGTAGTATATCGATAGCGCACATAAACTGTGCGTGTACACGTATTATACTATATTCAATTCCGTGGAAAATAGAGTGGCACTCCCCGCAAAGTGGTTCCACGGTTCCAACTGTAGCACTAGCATGAAGGGCCGGACTTACGACTGCGGCGGCCCTGGGCACGGACCTACTGAACCTATGAAGGATACCTTTGTGACTTAGGTAAGCAATTGAGAACAGTACGTAAGCGAAGCGCCCTAATGATTAGCGCGAAGCGTTTAAGAAAATTTATGAATGGAAACACCTCCTAGATGACCATAATTGGCACTTCCCAGGCAATATTTGCTTGGGTATGGAACTACATCACAGATGTAGGCCTATTACTGATTTTTCTTCTCGGTAGTTCACTAAGGACCGGTTTATGTGTCCTCATGATTGCGCGCCTAGCACTTGTAACCCGTGAAACTAACTTCGCAAGGAGCTTGTCTCACTGTTTATAAGAGACATTTGAGCTTCGTCGGGAAGTTTATACTACAATTTTACGATTGAGATAATTCATAAAAAATAAAAATTTGAATTTTTTCCTTCATTATACAAACAACAGGGTCTGAAAATTGAGACCACGGCATTCCAAGGTTTTTGCCATTTTCAACGATGATGCATGCAGTAGCGACAGTTGTTTGCGACCGACTGAACCTCCTGTTGGAATTGCATGTGTTTTGTGAACACAATAATCTTGACATTTACCAAGTTCATTCTTATCCCCGACGGAGGGGGGGGGGATCTGCCTACTTGACAGGATGTCTTACCTGGACAGGGCGAATGAATTCCAACTACCAAATTAGTGATAGGCATGCCTGGCTGGAGTGAAATTCATTCATTCGTGGAAAAATATCGATATTCCGAGCTCTACTATAACTTTTCATTCGGTTTCATTCGGTTAATTTTCTACCAGCATAGTGCCCGAAAAGTTTTAGCAGTGAAGCTTTCAATCCCAACTTCCCTTTCGATGAAAGTAAAAGTTTACTAATTTATGAGCAGTCTGAGAACAATTCCCGCACCTTGAAATCTCTCTTCACGCTTTCCCAACAATGCACAACATTTGGGGGCTCTAGTCTGAGGATATTTAACTAGCCGGGCGGCGTCTCCTGATGACCCTAAAAATATGATAATCCAGTTTGTGGTGGATCCCTCAGTGTGAGGGTCCATGGGCATGTGTCCCGCTGTCCTATGCTCAAATCCGGCCCTGCTAGCATGAAGAATCACGAGTAACCCTTCACAAGTCATGTTACTCTGATATTGCAGAAGAATGCAGCGCACGTGCATCATAGACCAACGTCTTATTTACCGAATTTGTTCTATTAGCCTATCCAATAATTTTGTAGCTCTAAAAGCCTCAGGGATTGGTCTGCTGTACTTCAATGTCAAGACTGTCATTTACCATGTGTGGTGCTAGTAGAAGTAATCCTGCATCATTATAAATTCATGCGATTTCACATAACAGGACTTGTGATCGACTTGGGAAGAAATGACTTGCGATTTGACTTGAAGAAATTTTACTTGTGACTCGTCTTGTAAGAAAATGAGGTGACTGGTGACTAGACTTGACTTGACCGAAAAAATAAATGACTTGTGACTTGACTTGACTTGAAAAAAATGACTTTTTAACAACTCTGATTTCCAATGTCGACGACTCGAGTCAAATATCATCCAAGTCACTCATTTTTCAAATTTCTCAAGCAAGTTCCCTTCAATTCAAAGTCAAGTCACAAGTCAAAAAATGGGACTCGAATGACTCATTGACTCAAGTCGACAACTCTGTATTAGTGTAAACTAAGTTGATATTCTGAGTGAATTGACAATTCAGTAACAACAAATCGTTACAAGACTTAAAAGGAACCTTTCATTAATTAAGTTACCGGGGTACACTAGTTCCATTTCACCATTTTCGATTTGAATATGGAGCTGATTTACAGGAAAATGTTGTCACCCCAAATTGGATCACTATACTCTGGTATCCCCATTCAATGGTTTTATTAAATCATATGAGAATGCTGTTTTGATTGAATCGTTTCATTAACGTAAAATAATGCCTTGATTAGCACTAAACATATGCAATCTTAATATTCTGGAACATCATGAAATGTACAAGCAAGGAAATAATGAAAACATTTGTACGATGCTGTTGATGTGTCAAAATATGTTGGGGTCATAGGCCGGCTTACGGGGGGAAAGGGGAGCACTTGCTCCCACTTTTGTCAAGAGCTTAAAAAATAAATTAAAAAAATGAGCTGAAGAAAGCTAGACAAGAGAAATTATTAGAGAATTTTCATTAGCCTTTTATGATTCAATTTTGCAATGTTAAATAAAGGACACCTTTAATAATAAAAAAAAAACCCATAAAAATGCTAGGAGGAGTTTTCTCGGTGTGCTTTGCGCGCACCCTTAGACAAGACTGACCAATACAGTTGAAAATTTTATCTGGCACAGTAAAGTTTCTCTCTCCTTTGCGCTTCACTATTGTGACTTGAAGCGCTGAAATAAGGATCACTAAAAGAACTAATGTACGACGTTTATTGCTCTATCGTCCTTGCAAACAAAGTCCCACACCCTAACCATTTATAGGGAGTCGCAGTTCTCGAAAAAATTTTCGGCGTGCTTCGCATGATACTTATATAAATCGATGTCTCATAAGTAACGCTGTACTGCTGTGCGTAAGAAAACTGTGATGCAATCGCTTCGTATTACTTTCAGATTCTGTATGACCGCTTGAGTAATTTACTTTTTCCAAAACCCTCGCTACAGATCTCGCTGTTCACTTTCCTCACCAACTACCGCCATCCTCAGCAAACTGACTGACGGTTACTATCTTAAATTTGCGATCATTATAGGAAAACTATAAGCATTTCAAATAACACCAGGGGAAGCAGAATTTTCTTATTAAATGGTCCAAAATGGCCGCAAAAGCCGTCGAATTGAAGAAGAATTTTCTTCTGAAGGATCCTCAGTCCCCAGCCTCCGACTTTGCGAATTCGGAGCCCCCTCGGTAAAGGACTTCGTCGGCCACAGCTTTCTAAGATGCAGCATCCATGAAAATTACTTCCCTGACCGATGCCCTTGGCCATGTCCGTGAAAAATCTACCCATAAAACATTCCATTGTCTTTTTAAAGTATCAAAGTTGTCTATAACCTTCAAAATCGACTCTACCTTATTTTTCACACTACTAAACAAGTTGAGTGGGACTGATCCCAGACCATCGACAAAAATTGAACATGAAAGAAAGAACCCTAGAGTAGGATATAAGTTCCTATATCTTACTCTATGGAAAGAAAAGACAACTGAAGAAAGTAGGAAATTTTTTATGCAATGAAAAATACTACATTCAAAACTTAAGAAAAACAATAGCCTACAATTAAATGTCTCAAGCGCTGCCTCAATGCTGTTTTCTTCTCGTTTTAAATATTGTTTTGGGATTCGGGGTTACACCTGTAGAACATCTTGCTTGTCATAGCTTCGTACAAACTTTTCTGTTATCATTGAAATCACCTATGCTCCCATGGCCGTGCGCAGCGGGAGGGGAAGTTCCCCCTCCCCCAAAATATTCAAAGCAAAATTTTTATCACCTTCGATCTGTGTAAATTTACCAACTCTTTAAAGGATTGTTTAGATGCAAGTTGTTAGGCACGAAAAGTCCCCTATCCGGTACCGTAACAAGGAACAGGCGCTTAGCGAAGGAAGGGGGTGGAACAAGAACCCTCTCCTTAAGGATATTTTTCTTAGCTTTTCTATTACTCATATCGCTAAAAAGTCTGAATAATGTGATTTTTTCAGCGCGCTTCGAGCGCACCCATTGTGGATTCTAGATCTAGATCTCCTATTTTCAAAACTGTTGTTCCAAAGCCCTGGTAACCCTCAAAATAATCAATGCTCCCGTCTTTCCTCAAGCCCTCTGCATTATCGATCCCGGCTGACTGTTAGTCATACGGAGTAAGAATGTAATTGACAAAAGTCAAATTGTGAATTTTGTGGTCTGTTAAGTGCCCACCTTTTTTCATTTGAAGTTGAAGCTAAAGTGCATCATTTTAATGCCTACAATTTCGAAAATACCCTAGAGCTTCCGGGGGCTTCTCCCCTGGACCCCCTGACTCTTCTCCTGTACCCTGTCATGGGCCCTGGAGAGGGCCCCTGGAACCCACGCCGTAAGAACGAGCGCTTCATTTCCTGCAGCATGGGAAGTATTTTCGTACATGTTTTCTTCAAACAGTAAACGCTTATGGTGGTGCCATGGTCTACTTTCCGTGCCAAAAAATTTAACCTGATGCAGGTTTACTAAGTCTAGCTTCGCGCACACCCATAGTGAATACTAGCTAATACAGTATGGGCGTTGTAGCTCCCTGGCACACTTTTATGACGTGAAGCCCTGAAACAAGGCTACTAAGGGTACTAAATGTCCACTCAGGGTACTAATGTACGTCATTGCAGGCACCATGCATGGTCCTTGAATGCACAAGTAATGACCCACCCGTGTTTAGGGAATGGCGATTCCCAATATTTTTTTTTTTTTTTGGTGTGCTTCGCATGAGCTCAAAACAAGTATGCGTCTCGTTAGTATGTTACTATCCGTAGTAAAACTTTTGTGGAATTGACTCGTTTTTACTTCCTGTAGGATCAGAAAAAGTTTAAGTAAATTACTATTTCAAACCGTTGCAAACCCTACCGCAGTTCACTTTTCACTACCAACTACCACCATCCTCATAAACTGACCTACGGTTACTACATGAAATTTGCAATTGCAGTGTTTTAGATGGCCGCGAAAGCCATTTAAGAAATATTCTTGGGGAGGACTCTCGGTCCCCAGATTCCGGCTTCGCGCCAATTTGGCACTCGCAGTTAAAGGCTTCGTCAGCCACACCCTACATTGATGCAACCCAGCTCCTATACAAATTACTTCCCTAGCATTTTCACTGCCGACGCCTATGGTCCTGTGTCTGTAAGAACTACCTATATAACCATATTTTAATTATTTTGGAAATTTTTATACACCGTCACTCTCGACCTTTGTTGTACTTTAAAACTTCATTGTTCTTTTAAACTGTATTTTCGAAACTATCTTATTTTTCACAGTAATTAAACACTTGAGGGGTCCCTTGTCCCAGAAAAAATGAAATATAAAAGAATAGGTGGCTGGAAAAAGTAGGAGAGACTTTGTTGTAATGAATATTAATACTGCATTCAAAAATAAGGAAAAACAATAGACAACAATAAAATGTTGATTTCTTCGGCGCGATTCGCGCACACCAGTTATTAATATTGTTTCGCGATTACTTCCTGTAGAACATCTTGCTTGTCACCATATTCGTACAAACTCTTTTATCATCGTAGTAACCATCCGCAAACCAAACCCAATTTATTATACAAATAATCTGTTATTCTGATTGAAGGTTTTATTAAGATGGTCAATATGTGATTCTTCTGTACTGTTTAGTGCACATCCGATGAGTTTTAAGATAGCCAAATGCTTTATTTCAATGGTTTTAATTCTTTAAATACCTCACGTCTTCCAAGGACGTTGTCCCCCGGACCCCCATCAGAGCGTTGCCGCTGGTCCCTACCAGGGGCCTTAGGGTGGGCCCCTAAACCCCACGTCTTCAATGGAGTACTTCGAGTTCCCGCAGCTGCTTTGGCACCTTTTGCTTTTCCGTCCGGGTTTGCTCCCTACTTTCAGACACCAAATCCCGCCCCTGTGTAACATGGGTATCAAAACTTCTTGACATTCACACCAGACTTTGCCAAAAAGAACATGAGGTCGAAAAACTGCACTTAATCTCGTCGGTAAGGTACTGATTCTTTCTAGTACCTGGATAGCCGTGCGTAGCTAAATATAATACTAATGGCACCATTTTGCATGTAAGCTACTTACAGGTGCACAAATTTTCAAAGGCGAGAGGCACGCTAGCAAATCTTATCCCAGGACGGTTGAGTAGGAGTTAAAGTAGCCTTTCATAGGAAATGTCCCCCACCCCCAATTATGATTGTAATGAAACGTTAATCTGCCAGTACTTTTCTTGAACATGAGACCTCAAAATAAAGAATGTTAGTAGGCTCTTTTAAAGTGTGGGAAGTGTCATTTCCTGCAATCTGGTAGCCACTTGGGGGGGGGGGGGGTATTTTCTCTCTGTGCTACGCACCCAGTGGTGTAGCTTCGGGGGAAGGCTTGGGGCTCCAATACCACACGAAATCTCAGGGCCGAAAGCAATCCGCTGACTGGTGATCGGAGATATGTTGAAAAAAATATGCTATCAAATTCACCAGCCCCCCCCCCATTTGGAGATCCAGCACCCCTCGAGCCCCCACACATTGAAAACTCTGGCTACTCCATTGTACGGGCCTTCTCATTGTGACGCTCCTCTGAGATAGTATCGCAAACCCTTCAAGAGACCACTGACCTTATCTTCATTTCGCCCTCACTCCAAAATACCTTCCTGTGCTTGTAGAGTTAATGAACTATGTTGCTTTTGGTGGGGGTAAAAAATAATCAAGGAACCAGAAGTTAAACATAAAACACTTGCAAACAGTATTTTAAGAAAGGTAACATTAACTGATAATGAACTTTGGTTGTATGGGGCAGTTTTTTCCAAAAACAGAGCTTTTTCTCTGAATGGAGGACTGCGGCCCCAGCCACCCTTCTGGTACAGAAGTGCGTAGTCAGACCATTCTGTGTGTGTGTGGGGGGGGGGCAAAATTAAAATTATTGTCCTGATTTCATGATTTGCACATTATTGTTGAGGTAGCGTTCCCCCTCCCCGTGCTATGGGTCCAGGTCCCACTCCGTGGATGCCGGAGAAGCTCCATAAGCTCTGGTGTAGTAACCAAATTGTGAGCATGAAAATGAAGCATGTTGTATTCAAATGGCCTTATCATTATGCGAACGAACAAGGATCACGATGACCCCAATTTTACAATCTTTCGTAATAACTCGGACGAAATGACGAGATGGCTTGTCGGTAGGGAGGTGGTGGAAGATCCAGTTATTTTCCCAGAGAGGTCCATGACCGGTCTTAAAGATACCTTCCAGACATCATCTAAGCGGAACGCTACCACCAGTTGGCGAGTAGCATACCAAGAAATTTTTTGGCCAAAATGCCCCCAGGTTGCAAGAAATGATACTTCCCAGGCGTTGTAAGTTGCACCTAAAATTACTATTTTTTCATTTTAAAATCTCATGAGGATTGTTGCCACTGGCGGCCACACTAGGGATCCCCTGACAAAAATTAAGATCTATAAGTTCACTAAGATAAGATTTATAGCATTACTTTCTATCTCAATTGGGAAGGCAAAATATGGCTGAAGCCGTGAAGGTAGTGTATGTTTTAGGGTATAAAATAACCTTGTGACCCAACGAGCCTGGATGAAGTATTTATATAAGTATTTCAAATGGACTTGATGCGCACACCACAAACTATACAAAACCACAATTTGATCATTTACGTTTATGATAATCTAAACTTGGACTATCGGAAGGTCGATGTAATGATGCGCCAGATAGGGTGAGAGTGTGGGGCAGCATGGATTATCGCAGAGGTTGCACGGGGCTTTGTAAGAATTAATCCATCCAAGCTTTCCTACAAGAAGCAATAACAAGACAAGCACGCAAAAAGAAAAAAAATCACTTTCTAATTTGTCTGGCCTACCGAAGCATTGTTTTTCTTCAATTCATTAACTTGTTCTTTCTTATTTTCTCTCGTCTCCTTTCTTTCGCCATCTTTATATTTTATTAATTTTTCTGCCGAGAGGAGATGGGTTCCGTACCCCCTGGATTCGAACCCGGAAGGATTGATGATGGTAGGCGAGGGATTCATGAGGCTTTAAAAAAAAACTCTGCTCAAACTGTCCTGTACAAAAGAATAACAATAGCTTTTAATTACGTACCGAAAGGCAAAAGTTATCCATCACATTTACACTCTTAATTTCTCTTTACTTGTCAATTTTTCTAGACCCACTCATTGGGATTCTGATACCAAACCACATTCCATGGCAACGTAACTTACTCTTTTCCACAACTTGTCTGACTATTGAAGAAAATCTTCACCGGGACAGTGATTTAAAATGTCCTTCATTGATAATAATGAAAAAGTAAGATCTAGACCGTAGCTGCCTCCCGGCAATCTCCCATACTTCCAGAACCGCTTTATCATTTGTTCCTTCCTCCTTTCCGTCCTTATCTTTATCTCCCTTAACTTTGCCTGCCTACGTTCAAGTCCGCCCTTCACTTTCCTAGTTCCCTCATTCTTTCCTCTTTCCCAGACAAAGTCTACCTGGGCTTCATCCACCTTCCTTGTTCTGGCCTTCCCGGCCCTTCACTTTTCAGACCCCTCCCCCTTCCGTCTTTCCCACAGTCCTTAGCCCTGTCTGTCTCAGTTTTCGTCCCATCGATAATGAAACCATTCCTCGACTTTATCAAGCCCATTTCCTTCTCTCCATCCTCCCCTCATATCGGCAATAATCCCCATTCTTATTATTTCATTTTTCCTGATTTCCTTTTTTCCTCTCCTTTTTTCCCATTATTCTTTTCATCTCCCTTTCCCCCTTTCCTTCTCCCTCTCTTTCTTGCGTTTCCTTTTCTTTTCATTTTTTCGTCTTCCCAATTTTACTTCGATTTTTTTCTCAGGGGCAGTTTTCCTTGCCCTCTCTGGCTACGCTGCTGCTCGTAGGCTAGTGGCTCAAGGGTTGTAAATGTCTAACAATGAATTGATGAACTCAACAGAATTATTGAACTTAAAATCATGTGAGGCTCATTAGAGTTAAAGTAATGTAAACCTTGCAAAAAAGGTATGACGGGATAAAAAGTTTTCGCACACGTTGAAAACTTGTCTTGAGCAGCAATGGTGGCTTCAGATGAGGCAAACCTGGAAGGACCCCTCCTTCGTCAAGGACGGCTTCCTCCTCGCCGTCGTATAGCCAGCCAAGGTACTGGCAGGGGAGAAAAACTTCCGGGGCGAATTATTTACAGGGGGCAAAATATGAGAAACCGCTTGCCGCCCCAGGCCCCCTTAACTACGAGCCTTTCCCCACTTCTAAATTTTCCAGATTTGTTGGTAGCTTTAAAGGCTCTACAATCTCGCATCAAACATACTTAAGAATATGATCCCATCTCTAAATGCACGGTTACTTGATTTCGATTGACATGAATTCAAACAATAGTTCCCCTCATGGTTAATTTCAATAATGACTTGTTAAGTCAGTTGTGTTCCCGCACAGTTGTGTGTGGTTATGGTCTTGAGCAATGTAAGCTCAGTGTCAGCTACTGTAGCTTTGGTTGGTGCCTTTCAAGGGTGTTTTGTTACCATGGATCTTTTTCGTTTTTTAGTAAAAAATGCCAATTACAAAGGATTATGTAAAAGAGTTTTGGTATAGCATTTTTCTTTGGCCAAAAACAACGCGTACAAAATCTTTGTCCCACAATCCTTTGTAATCGCTATTTGGAAAACGGGCCTATTGGAGGAGTGGTAAGAGAATTTTTTACCGTCTGGGCCAGATTGTAGGAACAAAGTAATGGATATGATGACTTATGTAGCCATAAATTAACCCCGACAGCGAGCAGTCAATAAAAGTGACCCCAAATTTTCGAAATATCTTAAAGAAATACCCCGCATGTCATGTGAGGTTCGCCGTTGTTCCAGCCACTTGTTAGCTCGTCGACTCATTGTACCCGTTGGGAGCTTAGACCCCCTGTTGGGCAAATCGTGGAACCTTCCCTGTTATGCAGATGAAGTTTTGGTTTTAGGCGTAGTTGAAATGTTGCCTCATATATATCCAAGGCCAAATTTTAAAAAGTTGTGAACGAACTTACTTCAGAAGGGCCTATAAGATCTTCAGTGTAAAGGTGCACTGCTTATGGTGGTTAGAGCAATCTTATTGTACAAACAATCTTAAGGAGAAAAAGCGATGCTGTGCGCTATTTGTCCGTATCCATACACGTATACATCAGCGAACTGGACGTTGTTGCAATGTGGAGATGGCCACTCGGGTTTAGATATACTATAACGGATCTCTCTGGTGTAACAGATTTTTCTCCCCTCCGCAGTGGCCGTCCTCTAACTTTTGCATGAGTCGCTTGCAATTCCCAGTCCACTTCTGTCCTTTTACCTAACCCCACACGTTTGCATTTAGCGTAAAACGCACGTGCAACGTGAATATACGTTCCCACTCAGTAACTCAGACTGTTATTGGTCCAACCAAGTAGACACACAGTTTCCCAACCAGATTTTTCAAGCGACACACACCGGATTTTTCGCAAACTGCCTCGTGTATATTCAGCACCCTCAACCCTGTATTGCCTCCCCATTTTGCTCGTAAACGCTTCCCTCATGGTCGGTGAAATTTTCCTAGGTAAGTACCTGATTTCCGGCATTCAACTCTCCTTAGTCACCCCGAAAAAGATGGCAACCCTGGGCTGAACAATTCTGATTTTCAAGAACGTATTGACGAGTGAGGAACCCTTGAGGATGGGGGCTATGCATTTAGCCAAGTGAACAGAAAACTAAGGGATCCCATTTCCACTCTTACGGTAACACACGCACGTGTATACCGGGGTGGTCTTAGGTGGGGAAAAGGCCACACCCGGGGTGGTCTTAGTTGGGGGAAGGGCCATGCCCCAGTCGGGGAAGGTTCCGCCTTGGGGGATATTCCAGTTTTGTCGGCAAATATCAGTGGGTACGAAAAGTATGTAATTCCCGACGTCAAACAGTCAACCCCGGGGGTTTACTTGTTTTTGCTCTCAAGGAGGCAGACTCTTTGAAAAAAAAACCCTCAATTTCCCAAATTTTCCACAGTAAAACCTATATTTTTCAGTTTCGGGTTCGTCGTCCTTAAGGCAATCGTCGACTATGCCGGAGCTTCAGGCTACTGTCCCTCTTCAGAGAGCTTGGACCCATTGTAGAGTAAATCATGGTGCCACGCTCGGCGGATACGTACACGGCTACTGGTGGACTGGGTCTCAGCTTAACACTGATTGATTTGATAGTTTTTTGTCCATTATTCATGTTGAACAATTGTCTTCCGTTAAGGCAAAAGTCATCTGAAATTTGCAGTCTGTATTTGATCGGTAAAGTCACACGGGAGGGATCGGGATTGTAATCATGACACTACCACAGGGAGTGAAGAGAATAATAGTGGCACAAAAGTGGTGTAGCGAAAGAGAGGGATCCGGGTGAAAACTCCCCAAGAAAGACCCGTGCCCCAAGTCTCTCCCAATCAAAACTTAAAGAGCAATTAAGTATACACTATTTTTCGTCTTTGAAGCCCTGCTTGCCATCAAATTTTTTTCTGGATATGCCACTGTAAGCAACGTAGATTTGGCAACACATTTTAGTTTCTCTTCGAAAAGGACAAGACAAAGACCAAAAATGAAGTTAACGTTTTGGGAAGAATCGTAAGGAACGCGTCACTAAGAATATCAGTATTCAGCAAGGTTCTTCGTTTCTGGTGGAAACGATTGAAAGGTACTACGAAAGAAATGAGAAAGATGAACATTTTTCTGGTTATGGGAAAACTTATTTCGATCTGTTGAAAGCCATCTTTAGTTTAAACCCATCCACCTTTCGGTTATATTAAAGAAATAAAACTTAATAACTCGAGAATAATCTTGGTCTAATGCTCGCCTCGTAAGGGTAAATGTCTTTAGCCAGATTGGTACAAGTGCTGTACCCCGGGGTGCTTCACCAGGAAAGTGCCATCAGAGTTTACAAATGCGAATAGTTAGGACAGCGTTTCCAAGAATTTAAGTTTGTTTCAACATCATGGTTAGGTGTCAGGGGGAAATTGGTTTACGTGTTCTAAGAGAATCAAGGATGGACAAATAATCCGGGGTCACAACAAAATAGTTCAAAATTTTGTTATAGAAAAGTAGGTAACATGATTTATATTCAAGAATTTGATTCGTCGAAGTTGGTTTATGCCCTGTGAAAATCGTATTCGGGCAATAGGCATCTCGCAGGCCATCAGGCGCGGCAGAACAGATAAAACATTGGGGGGGGGGGGCTGATTACCAGCAAGACTATCTAAGCGGAGAGCCACCATCAGTTGGCGCGGAGCGGACAAGAAAATTTTAAGCTTAACAAAAGCTCCGGCTGGCCGGAAACGGCACATCCCGAGTGACTTAGCTGCATGTAGGCTACCCAGCCTTGAAATACGGATCTCATTATCTAAAATTATTAGTATATTGTGCATTGGACCGATCAAGAATGTGTTCAGCACCCACTTCAAAATTCCCCCGTCCCAACTTCTTGGAGCGCTTGGCAAATATTAGGGGGCTGAACATACCTTTAGTCTCACACTTTTCACTGGGGGCTGATCCCACCAAGCCCCTGGTTCCGCCGCCACTGCAGTCCATGAAGACTGAATACTACAGATCTGTGCTGTCTTACTATTTCGGCCGCTGTGTTTTGCATTGACAGAGACTTACCTATCCCCTTGTGTTCAATATGGAGCTATGTGACGAAAGTTTCTGCTTTTTCGCGCATTGCAAGATTCATGCTCCATTTCGTACCGATACTGTATCATGGCATAAAATAGAAAAGATGTTCGCGTAGCGTATACTCTGCAACCGGTTTCTTAACATCATCATCATCATCGTCATCATCATCATCGTCATCGTCATCGTCATCGTCATCGTCATCGTCATCGTCACCCTCATCGTCATCGTCATCATCATCGTCATTTGCGGTGCCAATACAATTAAATACTCGCAGCTACGATATTGCTCGGGGAGACCTATCCGCCGTTTTAACCACCATAACACCCTTATTGTATATTAAACCCTGATTTCTGCCTACATTTTGCGTTCCAACACGATCATGCATGTGCTATTCCATGTAATAACGTTTCTAGGGCCTATATATAATAAAATAAAACAATCATAAAAAAGCGAGCAAAATATTCCTATACGTAAACGGAGACTCACATTACTTCTACCCAGGACATTGAATGAGTAATATTGCAAATATGCACTTCTAATATTACATATTCCTAGTAAAATTACTTGAAGCTTTACATTACATATTCCTAGTGACATCAAAAGTAGTTTTAGTCTTATTCATCTTCGGTAACATCAAATGTAGTTTTTGTATTACAGTATTACATATTCTTGGTAACATAAAATGTGGTTTTACTCTACTCCAGTACATCATGCCGCCTTGAACTCTGTTTTTCGTAAGACTAAGAATGGGTTCCTCTTTCATAATAAGACAAAGGTTGCCAACGTGAGAGATGAACCCTACAGTATTATCTGAGACTATATCCGCTAATAGCAATCCCCACCATATGTATGCATTGTGATATATTTTAAAGTATAACAATATTGCCAGTTGCAGTGGCAATGTCAGGGTGATCAATGCCAAAACACTTCTGGAACCCAGCGGGGAAATGGTAGCATTGGCAATTTGCATCTCCAATGTAGGTCATTTTACTCCATGTATTGTCGTTTTTGCAAGGTCTTGATGCTCTTAAGAAGTAATAGTGGGCCGGGTCATCGTTAGGGGTAGAAACCATCGCTGCCGCCGAAGCTACAACCTGGTCGTTAAAGACCCATTCACACAGGCCATCTTTTCCAGCAGTTGTTAGAAATCCTCTCGTAGGGACTTCATTCTCCGTTTGATCTGCTACCACATTCGGTTGTTGAATTTTCACCCGCAGATGGTTAAGGCAAAGAGCGACACACTCACTTATGTAGTTCCGGCGCTTCCTTAAAAATCTATCACCAACAACTCTCGGCCTGAATTCTTCGGCTGTGATGACGCTGGTTGCAGCGACAATTGTTGAACCTTCAGAATGCTCCACGGTGTTGCTGTAAAGTTCACAGTTGCATATGTTGGGGGCAGAACTGTGAAAAGATGATAATGTTTTGAGAGTTAACCGGTTTGGGGACGTATTTTAATTTTTTAAAACAATCAATATCGACAGCATTATCGATTTGTTAAGATAGGAGTTGTTTACTTTACATTTTCATCAAAGATTGGTCTCTTAGCAGCTAAGAGATGTCATACGGGAAGTATTGCACCAGGCCTGTAGCCAAGGAGCAGGGAGGTGCCCCCAGAAATCTTTTCGTTCTTCTAAAAAACTAAAATTTACCATTGCCTCAATGCCTTTTAACAAAATTCCGTTACAAAAGGTAGGCTATTCCTTATCTTACATACATAAGAGTAGTTGGATGGGGATGAACCCCCACTATTTCGAACAAAATATATTAATCAATGAGATTAGAGACAACCACTATAGTAAATTATGCACTTTACAATAGCAAAAGAAAAATGTTTCATGTTTCCAAAATATATTTCCTATTTTTCAAGAATTTATATAACATCTTATATAACACCTTGGTTTTCTAGAAATAAAGTAAATGTTAGCTGTGCCATACGAGAATATCGAACATACCATACTTGAAAGAAAGACAAAATGATACAACTTTTGGCTTCTCATCCACGAGCGTGAGGGATTATACCTTCAAACGGGGAACTTTTGTCCCCAAATGGTACAAGTTTACCCACAACATAATATTTTATCACCCATGAATATAATTTTCTGCACGAATGAAGGGGCAGGGGTGCACTGGTGCAGCCCCAACCCCTACCCCTCATGTCTACAATCTCAACTACTTGAGAAATCATTTTTTCAATGGGATGATGCTCTTCCCTCAGGATAGCAGTTTGTCGACTTCATACAAGTTGGTCAAGCTGAACTCTTCTTAAAGTTTTGATCCACTATCAATGTTTACGATAAGTCCGTACAAAATTCCCTCAACTTGGTTCAAAAGTCTGTCAAACGTCGACCACACCCCTCCCCAGAAATACCGATCCCCGTACCCCTATGAAACACCCCTACGGTACCATCAAGTCTTCTTGAATGGTGACTGGGGTACACCATTAGACCTTAAGCTTAACAAGTCTGATAAGATAAAGGAATAGCTCAAATTCAATAATTATAGTATTTGCATGAATATTCAACGAGTACGTAAACCTTAAAAGAAAAGCGAATGTATCGATAGGTGGAAGCTTATTTTGCGTTATAGTGTTATATACCTGATAACTTTCTTTTTATCTTATTTTTTATAGGTTAGGCACATTAACAGCTGGGTGACATTATCTTGCATACCAGCACGGATAAGAAAATACCATCTTTCTCATTTATTTGTAGTTTTTTTTGCGATTTTGGCAAATGGAGAGATTAAGAACAGTCCGACTGTCGAAGACGGCCATTGACCTGGGTAAAGGGGAAGGAGGGACTGGAGTATGTCGTCTAAGGTTCCTGGGGATTCAGGGCACACATGCCTTTGAACTACCACCTAAGAACGACTTTTCACCCCATAAATGAAAACAAGGCTTATATAGATTGTTCCATACAAGAAGACCGTTCGACTATTTTTAACGAATATTTCTGTGTCCTTTCTTAAAAAGTTAATTGAAAATACACAGTTTACCCTGTATTGTTGTACTGTCATATTGCAAGGTCTGAAACAATTTTTGTTTTTCTTAATGTTACCAGCGTTTTGTGTTGTATGTACAGAAATATTTCATTACGTTATGAATATGATGCTGCAACTAAGTCATTGGTCAATAAATTATTGTCTAGCTAGGTGATGAGCATTTTCTTTTGTCAACAAATTTCCAGCCGGCACCGGAGATGAAGTGAAAACGAAAAAAGGGCTGCCACCCATGACTATTTGGAAACATAAACCCAAATAGACTGCTGGTACTTATTCAGTTTCTCACCACCCTTTTACCTATTCGCTACTGTTTGTATCTTTGTAGGAGGCTTTTTAGCCCCTAATATTCTGTACGGTAGAAGCCAAACGATTGTTGCGCTTGTCTTAGCGTAGAGGACTGGATATCTAACTTTTACAAAGAGCGCCGAAACACAGTGACTTCTCTTCCCACGACAGAGGTTCCTGTTTCTATATATTACTACATATATCATACTACTCTATATACATTTTCATTATAAAGATACACTTTTAACCAAGTTATCACTTTACGTTTGTAACTTTCATCTGGGGTTTTTTCGAAAAGTGATGGTTTTTCAATATATTACATTCCAAGGAAATATTTTGTTACATATTCAAAACTAAAAAAAAAAAGAAGTAAAAACAAAAATACAGTGTATATACGTAATAAAATGCAATCGCGGCTACACGATTATGTGATCTGTCTTCGATAAAGGTGCATCCTGCTAGAAGAACAAGTTGATAGGAACTTGAAAATCACTCGCTGTACTAAATTGATTTGTTGACTGATAAATGTTATATATCGGACAACGAAAACATATGTCGGACACTAGTTTGTACCAAGAAACGCCTTAATGCCAGGAAATAACATAACATAACATAACATAACAAATTTAAGGGCAAAGGAGGGCAAAAGCCCCATAAGATGCCCTGTAACCCAAAC
>WURT03422598.1:0-22799 GCA_009936505.3 Holothuria glaberrima
ATTTTGTCCGAAATGTTGCAGATTCATCGTCAAATTGGGCAAATTGTAGTAGCCCTGCGGTTCGAACGGTGGCGACCTGTTTGGTCACGTGATCCTGTGTCCATGTATTAAAGTCCGTGTACCTGACGCATTTTACTCAACAGGCTGCCCTAAACTATTGTGAGGGTGTGCTTCTCCTAGCCAGAAGCCTATACCATATATACAATTAACTACCTACCCCTTTATTAATTCATTAACTTCATACAGCATAACACTTTATCAAATGATGTTCTGACGATACGAAATTGCGTGGGCTGATGTATAGACTTGCCTTTCATTATAAACGTTTTGAAACAATACCGCATCGGTAGCTTGTCTGCACGCTAATGTTGTACACAAAGTAGTTTAACTTTCATTTGCAATTTGAAGCAGTGATTACCCACTAATTTGTAAAGTATGTTGTTGTATATAGTGATGTTGTCCACTCTTTGGCTTCCTTTACAATACATCGGTATACAGCTTTCAACTTTCCTTTAGAACGTCCATTTTGCAAAAGTTACATTTGAAAGGTAAACCTGCTTCATCAAAATAAGACGCTTTGCACATTTTGGAAAAAAAAATTCATACCATTGTCCGAAAGAAAAAATATTGCGCAATTCGTTGTTAAAGAAATGTTAGTAAAATTGGGGCAGTGCATTTGGAATTAATGAACTAGGAACAATTCAACGGATGTGTGAATTGGACTCGTGAGTATAATTGTTAAAAAATATGATCATTTAGCGTAGGGGGAAATCAGAAGCACGCAATATGGTCGTAGATACCGAAAAAATACCTGTCACCAAAAGCAGACATGAAACGATGCTGCCGTCTGCTTTTCAAACCTATTGTGGTTTTTGGAAGTTTAAATAGAGTGTACTTTGTCAATAAAAATTTACAGAAATGTGCCTCTTATCATCTTGTTAGTAAGGAAGGAGCCTTGCGATAGTTCATGGATGTAAGCTATTACCAATTCTTTGAACCTGACAGTTAATTGGTAAACTTTGAGCAATAGTTCATTTGTTTGAAGCTAAAGTATTGTTAAATGGCAGTTTGTATGATAGAAATAAGAAATAAGTTGCTTAAATTACCGAGGTTTATTTATAATTTGGAGATTCCTCATATGTACTTTATTAACATTAAAGTTTTTTAACTTTATCTGTTGATATAGAGTATACAATGAATTGAAAATATTTCCTGCTGTCATGTAGAATCTTAGCAGTTTGTCTATCTGACTATTTTGGTGCGTTCAAACCTAAGTTCCTGTTGTGTTGGAGGGGGGTACAAACCAGGAGAAACCTAATTGTTACACATATTTTCAAATTTTAGCACACTACTACTGCTTGGCAGTTGGATAATTATAATAACCAACGCTCCTTATTTGTATGCAAGATCCCTTTTTTAAGTACTTTCAGCTGGAGGTGGAATATGCATTATGCAATTTTGTGTAAATCTTCCAAAATTCACAAAAGTCGTTAAGTTTTAACTTGAGCAATCTCCATTGTCCATCCTGGCCATTACTCGTGGCTTCCACAGCCATCCTGGGCTAGTGCCACTTCAAGCCTACCCATACCTTCTGATCAGTGGCCCGATAGATATGGGGGTCCTGGGGTATGACCCCCCCTCCCCTTGGCAGCACAAGCTGTCAGAACATGGACAATCACTTGGAATATCGACTCTCGGAAAATGAGGCAAAGGTACTGAAAGGAGAAGAATATCTTTTCTCCGTGGTAATTTAGTAAGCAACCAAACTTACCTGACAAGTACATTTGGGTGTTTATTTTGAGAATAATTCCTTAGCTGAAAATGTGAAAATTTTCCATGCTTTCCGCGGTGTATTCAAGCTCCTTATTGGTCATTCTGAGTCCAACTTCCTTCAATTTGTGTACCCAGAGATATTGCCCATATATAGTATCAATGAATGGTTCCCTACTTGAAAGATTTATAATCCGTCAAGAAAAAGTAATTTCAGAACTCATACTTAAGTATTATAAGGGGGTGGTTTTGTAAACACTATACTCCTGGATAGGATGATGTAAAAATGCATGAATTGTAATGAATTTCATAGCAACCAGAATTTTTAGTCTAATTGACTGTTTATAGTCAGGGAAACACCTCGTAATGCAAGAGCAGACCCAGAAATTTTGAGGGGGATGGGGTTGGAAGGAAGAGAAATCTCAAAATGCACCAAAGGTGAATAACGAGCGTGAAGCTCGGCTCCAGTTACTCTGTTAAGAATTCATATCAATTCATATTTTATGAAATGTTAATGGCTCGGTGCTGGTAACTGTAAGGGCACCTGGAGATAGGCCCAGGGAGAATGTGAATTATTTCAACGCAAACATTAAGCGTGATATGTACATTCACTTAATTTAGAAATGATGTTTACCATAACGTGTGTTCTATTTTTGTTAAAATGTTAGTCGGGTATGTGGGGTGAGAGGTAATAATAATTGCGCGGGGAGCGCGCCGAAATTTTCCCTCGAGTTTTGCGTTAAGCGTGCACTCGTTCAAATGCAATACGTTTGGCATCACTGTTTGCAGTCGGTAGTAGTCTTTTGGCAAGAGATTATTAACGAGAAATGGGCACACTAGTCCGCACGACAAGTGGTGCGGCCAGGTTTTGGTGACTTGGGGAGGCACCCACATAAACCAAGAGAGCCGGTGTAAAGCATGCATATATGCTTCCTTAAGATATTTTGCAACCTGCACGAATCCTCCCTTTGTCACTTAATGCAGAAGTACCGTCCTGAGGAAGGGGTCAAAGGGTATCCTCTCTCCTTCGATGACTTTGTTCATTTAAAGGTGGCTAAGATACATACTAGTGCTATCTTTGGAAAAGTTTCGAACTGATCGTATGTTGCAGAATTCTAAGAATTAAGTGAGTTGTTCTTTATATGGGCTGCTTACCCCAAGGGGTGGAGGTGTTGACAACTCCTCCCATCCCTTTGAGAATTTTTTCTATAGAAGGTGGCTTAAATGCAAAATCGTGCCATCTTTTGCAAAACGCACAACTGATAATATGTTAGAACCTCTCATTATTTAGTTATATTTTGGCTGCTGCATGGGACCCTCCAAGGCTGGTACCATGAGACCGGCATAGGGAAGCTCTGACTTAACTACAAAATGACGGTACTAACATGAGCAATGACAATTCAGACGCAATGGGGAGTGAGCGAGAAGGGAGTAGGTAGCCAAAGGTCCCTATATAGAGTTTGGAGATGTACCTCTAATTTTCGGAAGTTTTTTTTTTCAGAATAATGATCTACCGTGTTATTGCCCGAATTATGGCCATTAGATACAGAGCCCCAAACATGCCAAATGTGCGTGAGGCGCTCAGAAATGTTGCTTTTAAAAATCATTTCTTTGACAAACTAGTTGCACGCAGACTCTGTGTTACGACCCATTTTGTAACAACTGACCAAAATGCAACAACTTCGTCCAAAATGTAACAACTTTCTGCCTAAAATGCAACAACTATGAAAGTTGGTCCAAAATGCAACAATTTTCTGCCCAAAATGTAACAACGTGAAGATTCACATCAGACGGTATTGAAAAAATCCAAGATGGCCACCATATTTTTTAAATTAAAGTGCCATAACTTAACCAAGCAAGGTCGGATCGGACTGGGAGTTGCACCATTCAGTTTCTCATGACATACTCGATACCTGAAATACATATTTATGGCTGTCTTCTGTATGGTTATGAAAAATGAAAATGGCCGCCATAACGTCAGTTCGGGCTAAAAATTGATCCGTTGAACTCAGCGTGGTCTACAACATCTAGAAAGTCTATTTCCCGCCCACTTGGGTGCTTCGGGTGACCCCTACTGTCCAGCCACCCATTCTACGTGGTCTCTGTTGATTGCTTATGCGGACTGGGGCTTCAGTGATAGGCCAATTAATGGGGCTGGGGTGCCGGCCGAGAATAAGCTGTCCCACACGACGATCAACATTTTTTTGCAATACCGTCTGATGTGAATCTTTAAGTTTTGGGCCGAAAGTTGTTGCATTTTTGGACCCCTCTCATCTGCTCATAGTTGTTGCATTTTGGGCAAAACGTTGTTACATTTTGGTCCCCCTAGCAAAATTGTTACATTTTGGGCAGACATTTTAGACCCATTTGTTGCATTTTGGTCAGAATTTTTTTACATTTTGGACACAGTTGTTGCATTTTGGTAAGTTGAAACAAAATAGTTCGTAACACGCCCCCATAACACTGTACATATAGGCGAAATTTTAAATAACGCACAAAATCAACGAAAGCAACATGTCGGATATTTTCGACCACGCTGATTTCAATGGTAATACTCCCGAGTCGATTAGATAAACTGTTGCGGAGTTATCAGGGTCAAATATCAAAATAACGTGGCTTTTATGGGTCCTGAATCAACATTAGGTCAAGTGTACCTTCACGATCTTTGGTACCAATAAAATGGATGTTGTGATAAATCGCAACTCGCGATCGTCTACTATCCGACAAAAATACAAGGTCCCCGAAAAGTGCCACACAGAGCGAAAATAAGAGGGGACATCAGGGACGTATTATTACGAGTAGATATCCCCAGGGGCAAAATTTCAAACACCCATAAGTTGAGATAGGTAGGGGTAAAATTCGATTGTTCAAACCAACCGACCGATTCCAGATACATTGGAAAACATGCTGATCTGGGGTAGTTTAGTGTGGTGGATTCCGTTTTAGCTCAGCTGAGCTATAGCTATCGTACGCGGCAGCAAATGTATGTCACTTTTCGACATTGTAATTAAATGCGTGGCATTTCGTTATTAGTTCACAGATTTTATTGAATTTTGGTTGACGTGTAGGTGAGGAATATATCTCAACGATGCAACCATTTTCGATAAATAAGAACATAATTTGACTTCGGGAGAGGGTTTTGTATGAAAATGTAAAAATCCCTACTCTTCCTTCAATTGTACACGAAATGTGCTGAAACGCTTCATATAAATAGTTTGAATAGTGCTGAACAAAACTTAATGTTTTCTTTTGATATTATTATCATTTCATGACTTAAAACAGCATTTTTGTAAACAATTCTACGAATACTGTACACATTTTAATGTACAGAACGTCGAGACTCGAGACTCCCAGTTATTGTCATTGCCATACACTCGTCACCCCCAAAGTATATTTTTAGTGTAGGGGTATCAAAATTCTCAGTTGGTTACTGCTCTTTGATTGACAGCAAAGTTTGAAATTTCAAAATATACACAGTAGCTTACAATCCTCACAATGTAGAGAGAGTGCTTGGATTACACATTATAGCCTTGCATGCTCACCAGGACATGACCCTGAAGTAATAAAATAGGTTTGTGTCTGCACAAGGAGGAGTTTTATACAGTTATGGGAGGAGCTATAAGTTGCATAGTTGGGAGAATTGCAACTGTTTGGGATGACAAGAATTGCCGAAAACAGTAGGCTACTTTGTGCACAAAGAAACTACGAACCAAAGTTTACTGCACCCATATAAATGTACAGGACATCTCGTCTCGTGTGGAAGCCTTTCGCAAAGTGCAGTATATCGACGACGATGATCTGAAGCTAGGGTTCTACTAATGAATGCCCGATATTGTTCGTCGGTACAATGAATACCCGACCTGTGTGAATAATTGCCCGTGTTATGTTTTTAATTGTCTGACCTGTGAATGAATGCCCGGCTTGTGAATGATCTTAACCTGTGAATGAATGCCAGATCTGTTAATGATTGTCTGACCTGTAAATGATTGCCCGATTAGGAAAGGTTTTATTTTGAGACTATGTTAGGCCGCACCGTTATGGTCACTGTAGAGAGATCCGGACATAGATGAGAGGGGTGTTAATTTATACATGTGGTTGTTGGGGATCGCGTGGTTGTTGGGGATCGCGTGTGAGTTGGAAGGTCTGGAGGAAAGTTCAGCCGCAGGGACAGCCTCGCGGGAGCCCCAAAACTTTAGAACAGGCTTTTCTCAGTGTACTCCACCAGGTGAGTTGGTATAGGCCTACATTGGGGAGCAATGAGGCGGTTTATTTTACATGCATTCATTCGTGATCAATTAAAAAAAATCACGGACAATCATTCACACAGGTCGGGCATTCATTGTATCCGACGAGCAATATCGGTCATTCATTAGTGGGGCCGTGGAGGGGCCTCGTTCAGCCCTTTAATGTTAGCTGAATTGGGTGGATGGTGACTTGAGAAAGAATATTATTCACATTGCAAGTTCTTGGGAATAGCAAGTCACAGTGGCATTGTGCGAAAAAGTGGTATAGGCCTAAGCTACACATTTTTGTGTAGGGGCTGAGACACACATATTCAACTTAGCCCAATGTCTTGCTGTCTTGCTAATTCATGCAGTTGCAAAAGACGCGTCGAGTTTGCTTTACAGAGTAGTTTGGGAGGTTGGCTTAAAATTAAAAGGGAATAAGTAACTGGTTCAAGTTTATTTGTAAATATAATTACCTTAACCTTACAAATCTAAATCTTCTCACAACTCCTTTTCAACCATTCTTCATTACATTTCTAGACAAAAAAATTTTTTATTAAAGTTAAACCAGTGACTTATTATTCTTTAATGTAGCAAATAAGTATAAAAATTTTGTCACTTGATGGAAAGGAGCTATAGGCCTACCGTCGTGAATTAAGGGTTACGTGCATCCGTCCCGATTAATCCGGATTGAAAAGATTTGGAATTTGCTTGCTTTTCTCCAAACAGTGGTAACTTTTGTTTCCGTCGTCCTAAAAATCTAGTCTCAGCTCAGACCTAAAGTATGAACATACATCTTCCTTATGGCCAAATTTCACGTTATTTGATTTGTGGAAACATTACACCATAGGCCTATTAGCTTGAAAATAATAATAAGACTTTCAGAGAGAATTCATCCTTAGTGTGAAACACTCCACTGGCTTAGCAACGTCCATGCAAAGCCCTGTAACCTGTGTACAATTGCGGCAGGGCGTCGATTTGATTTTGGAAGTGTTGGGGGGGGGGGGATCTGACCTAAAAATTCTCTCCTGTTCTGGTGAGGAGTCTATAAGAGGAGGGTACCCAGATGCAAAATTGCGCCAAATGTTTCAATATATGGGGTTACTATGAAAATTGGGGGTATACTTCCTTATCCAAGAGGAAAAACTGCATGCAGGCTCAGCTAGGGGTAATGCTTTGATTTGCCGACATGGGGGCCAAGCGCCCTGACTGGGGCCAGCTAATCTAAGCCCTGATAGAAGCAATGGGTTGCCGAAATGATGTTGACCACAAAATAAAAGGCGCGCCAAGCGCGCCGATTTAAATTGGGGTAATATTGAAAAAGATTTAGTGATTTAGTGTTAGTGTAAGTGTAAGTGGAGGGGACATGTCCCCCGCCGCCCCAAATCGACGCCCCTGACAAGCGGCAAAATAGGCTGCAATATATTTTATATTAGGCAAACAAAACTTGTAAAATCAGCTTTAAATATTCACCATTTACCTTCTAGAAAGGTACCAAAAAATTGGGATTATATTGAAAAAGATTTAATAATTTTGTTTATTAAGAAAAGTTGAAAAAGTTTGGGTTTTTAATAAAGAATCTTCCCTACTTAAAAGCAAACCAAGAAATTTGATGGGGCGACTGCACGGTCTTCGCCGGGGAGTACATTCTTTATCTTACCCATTAAGGCTCCAAGACGAAACCAAAAATTTTTTTCTTACAATATAGGTTTGCCACGATCGATAGTGAGCTGGTGAGGATGAAGAAAGAATCTTCCAAAAGATAGGTAAAAGAGGTTAGAACTTCGCAACGTTGCATTTTCGTGTTCCTCTAGAATCAGGACTACAGTAGTGGAACTTTTAACGTTGAATAAATACAATATGTTTGAAATGACGGGCGTTACAGCTAGATAGAACTGATGATAAAAGCGCCCTCAGCGCGCAAAAATTGTTTGAAGTTATAGAAAAATTGTGACAGAACTTACTGCTTACGGACCTGATAAAGAGCCACGTGGAATACCTTCTAAGCATATCTATGTCTTCACCACTACTCGCCTACATGTAGTGTTTTAGTAACCTCACTTTTTAGTTTCAGTTGAAATAAGTGTGGGGGGGGGGACAAATGTGTTAGTGTCCCTTCCTCTTAAAAAGTGGAGGGGACATGTCCCCCGTCCTCCCCAAATCGACGCCCCTGACAAGCGGTAAAATAGGCTGCAGTATATTTCATATTAGGCAAACAAAACTTGTAAAATCAGCTTTAAATATTCACCATTTGCCTTCTAGAAAGGTACCAAAATCTAAATTTTAGCAAAGGGCAGCGAGACACCCTTCCCTTTGGATTCCTTTCCAGATCTGTCTTCAAAGTTATGACCCACTTTCAGCTTAGGGAAATATGGTAACCCGCGTGAATTGGGATGCCGGGGTGTACTACTTCAAGTGAAGGTGAATGTTTGTCTAGGAAATGGGTGTAAGAGGAAGCGGAACTCCCTCCCTCAGTTTTTAAAAGAACATAAGGAATTGATTGAAAATGTAAGGATACATGTTAAAGGGGTTGTCTTAACATTTTAATTACATTTTTTTTTCGTTTCGAAAAGGAAAACTTGCATTTTAGACGGCGTATGTCAGTCTTGGAGGCAGGAATTAGTTTGCAGTCGCAGGGGGCAAGGACACTGCAGAGGGCACCATTCAAGCTTAGGCCCAATATTTCGTTGGTTGCCGAAAGCCCCACCAGAAGTCTGTAAGGGGAGCCTGGGGATGATATTTCAAGCGAATGCGAGATAGCTTTTGCTGCTACTACGCGTATATGTTTTCCCTCCCCACACGAACAATTATACCACCTAATGTTGCGACACATCCAGCGGCTCTAAAAATCGTCCAGAGCAACGATTTAGACCTGGCAGATTCCAGTTATAAAAATGTTATGCAGTAGAATAATTGGGCAGGAAAAAACGGAATTAAAGGGTACACGGAATTTAGCGTGTAACAGAAGGTAATCATGATAGGCCAAGTACGAATTCTAGGCGTGTTATGGCACCGTACTGCGTGAGAACTAACAACACCGCTGTGTCGCGTGCTTCATGCATCAGAGGGAAGGTTGATGCGTCCGAAAGAGTTTCTCGCATCAGCAGATCAGGGGTAGGTTGCAACAGCCCTGCTCGCATAAGTGCCCTTCTGAGGTGGGGGATCGGAGAAGCTCGCCCGGAAAGATTTTGGAAAAAGGAAACTAGAGTCTATCCATGCGATTTCCTTGGTTTCTGGCCTATTTAGGAAGTAAGTTCTTATATAAACGAATGATGAATGTTTTTCATTCGTGTGATAGTATGAATATTTTCTTTCGTTGAAAGATGAACGTTCTTTTCAACTCGGCTTCGCCTAGTTAAATAGAACGATATCAACTCATGAAATTATTCATATTATCACACTCAAAAACATTCTTTATTTGTAAACTAACATCTGACGTGCAGTATACCATTAACTTTGTGTAACACATTTAGTCTTTCAGAGGCTTCAGTGGTTCAATACATATTTCCTTACATTTATATTTATCTCTTTGTTTTGTAACGTACGTATGGACTACATGAGTTACAGACCGAACTGAAATATTGACTGCACACTTTTTGATGACCTAGGACAAGCTGAGCTTGGGCAACGTTGTTGCGCTTGTTTCATGTAGTGTTCCGTTTTTGAGATATTGGCGATGGTAAATCGAAAATTTATCATTTTTGAGTGGCCATAACTCAATAACGCAATATGCTTACGATATGACTCATTCGATCCAGCGTGCCGAAATGCATCATATATGTTTTACTTGGGTAGGTTCTGGTTAGTCCCCCAAAGGAAATCTAAAAAAACGTTTTAAGCCTTTACGAGCCTCAAATCGGCCTGAAAATAGCATTTTTGAGCACTGTTTATTTGACATTCGAAACATACGGATCGGGGCATGTCAAATCGAAGAGTTGCAAATTTTATCACGAGGACCTCAGATTTGGACTCTACGGATCCGATTTACCAGGTTTCCACCCAAACTTTTCGGGTCCGTCATTTTGTCCGCCATCTTGAATTTTTTTTTATACCTCATAGGAGACACCCAAAATGGGTAATCCGAGTAAAACAAAGCACGAGAATTCGACGAGTGCAACTCCCAGGACGATCCGGCCTTGTTTGGCCGAGTAACGGCAGGTTAAGCTATTTTTTCGGCCATTTTGGATTTTTATGACGTCACCGAAGCACCCAAGTGGGCGGGAAATAGACTCTCTAGATGTTGTAGACCACGCTGAGTTCAACGGATCAAGTTTTAGCCCGAATAACCCGCCCAGTGGTTAATGAAACTCCATGAATCTCAAAGAGAACATGTCAAAGTGTGGATGTTGAAAATTTGGGGTGGATTGAACGTGATTTAGACTGTTTTTAAAATTGATATCAAAAAGTGACACTTTCTGTTATGTTGAAGAGAAACTAGGAGTGGGTGTACCCTACAAAAACTTCAACTCCTTCTAGCTCAAAATCTAAACGGTCATGGTATGCAAATTTTGTAATGCCATGATTGGCAAACTTCTCAGCTTTCATGTGACTGTGTGAGGTGTAGCTTGAAATGGCTGTGAACTTTGACAAGGCTGCAGGGACCTCGAAACAGAGCTAATTTAGTGTGCAAGTCAATGGGGAAATTACTGGGGTGTGAAGCCTTATGGCACTTTAAAAAATATGGCGGCCATCTCGGATTTTTTAAAATACCGTCTGATGTGAATCTTCACGTTGTTACATTTTGGGCAGAAAGTTGTTACATTTTGGACCAAGTTGTTGCATTTTCATGGGCGTCACCAGGGGGAGGTCGAGGGGTGCAAACGACCCCTTTAAGCTCCTTTTTACAGAAGCGTTTAAAGGATATACCAAAAATTGAAATAAGGTTACTTCTGTCATTACAAAGTGTAAATTTCTTTTAATATTCTGAATATTAAATCTTGCTGCAATGAAAGATCGAGTCCCCAAATTACTCTTTTCACCCCTCCATTTTTTAAACACTTTCTGCCGGAAGAGAGCATCTTTTTCATCTCTTGAATTCTGTTTATTTTGGTGGGTAAACTGCTTCATGTCAGTATAGGATATACATTAATATTAAAACGGACTTGCTCATGCTTGACATTTCAAAAGTGACTTAAAATCTAGTCAATGAAAAAAGTGGTGATGATATTGTTGTAGCAGCCGATTATTCTGAGGGTTTTAACATTACTTCACATAGAAAAACCTGTAAAGTACAATGCCCTCTCAAGATTTCTACTCCTAGCGCACTGAATGCATGACATATGCTTGTCAGTGTTTAAATGATATCCACCTTCGACTAGACGGTTCGATATTTCAGCAATAAGGCGCTTTTACTCGATCGGATAGTATTATGAAGAGGTAGTAATCCCACAAAAATCTGGCATGTCGAAAGGCACTTTAGGTTTAGGCAAGGGTTGTACCGATATTTTATAATTAAATTCCTATTATCTCTACATACATATCGAACTTAGTGATGGGTCAATCATTATTGAAATTTTAAACAATTTCTTCTGTTCTTCCTCCATTTTTTTGCTCGGCGTTGTCAAGTTTTACCTTTTCATTACCTATTATAATGGAATAAAAGACATGTACAGTATTTTCTAGGTCTTGTGGCAGAAAAGATGAGAGTAAAAAAACGAAGAAAATTGGTAAAATCACATTGTGCGCAAACTTACTGTTCTGTTATATAGAGCTGATAATTTAAGCAGTTAAGAGATGCAAATCATTGCAAATTAGAACGATTTTCTTAAATTTCTTTACATTGCAGAGTTCAGTTTGCTTAAAACTTTTCTGTGATTTGTTATCTGAGGTGACCTATTTTTACCTCCTTAATCTAATATTCCATTATGTTCCACGAGCTTCCGAGGGTTTTTGTCCAGGGAATCCTTTGCCCCTTGATCCTATCAATTGGTTCCCTTGACCGAGCCAATGGATCCCATGATAGGCCCCCAACTTCAAAAGAAAAAGTTCTAGTGCCATTGTCATTTTAAGACTTAAAATGGGTTCACGTTTTGCTTTTATATGAATAAGAAACCATATTTTTGGCATTATTAAACTAGCAATATTGACGACAATTTCACCGCATTATAGGCATTTAAAATGTCTAACTCCTCGGAGCTTGCGGGGGCTTCGCCCCCCTGGACCCCACGCCGTAGTGCTTGCTATAGTACGCGCGAGCATTGCCGCTACGGCGGCAAAAACTCCCTTCTTCCCACAAAATACGACCCCCTTTAAAAATGTCTGGTGACGCCCATGATTTTGGTCAGGTTGTTACAAAATGGGTCGTAAACACTCTGCACCAAGAGACTATAAATCCCCCCAAAATGTTTCTGCCAATTACAATACCAGCATGTTACCTGGTAGTTCGTTAAACCTTTCAAATTCCAAAAAGAATTTTCTCAAGAATAAAGGAGGGCGAAGTGAAATCCCTTTCTTCACGGTCGTTCTTACAATGCTGTGCTTTCCTGTATGCTCATGAACGATTGGCTTAGGACTCTCACCGATGGACAATGCGAAAGCGTTTTAGACTTTATATTGATAATAAAGGCAAGAACTGGCTAAAAGCACGAGGCAGGCCCGTAGCCAGACAAAGTTCTAAAGGAGGGGTGGCTTCCAGGGAGGGGAGAAAACTTTTTCAGAGGGGCTAAATGTGTAAAAAAATGTAATCGATTGCGAATCGAATGCCCCGTACCTGCGGTACTGCGAACGATAGCACGTCTTTTCGCCAGCCTGGGGTCTTCAACCATCCTAGAAAGCCTGTATGACGAATTTTTTTGCGAGTCAGGAGGTAGGGTCCCCATGCACCCCACGAACATATTTTTCTAACTTACATTTTTGGAATCCCAAGAGTGTCTAGTTAAAGGATTTGGATGTTCCCAAGACAATATCGTGTCCCATGGGGTTTATTTGACGCCATATTGGCCGCCACCTTAGATTCGCAGCGCATATCGATAATCGACATAACTGCTGAATAGACGTCATCTGGTCATATGGAAACAAATGACTAGTACAGTTAGTTAGTTAGATGAGGTTCAACGGCCCAGTTTCCAACCAATTGGTTAGAGTCGAGCCGCCACGGCCTTTTTTCCAGTTGTGGCTCACTGGCTTGTTTTCCCTTTCTCCATTGCTTATGCGGAGCAGAAGGTTCCATTTTTAAAGTCTTTGGTATGACTCGACCTGGGAATCGAACCAGGGCCTTCAGCGTGAGAGGCGGATGCTCTACCACTAGACCAAACACGCGGTCTCAATGACTAGTACAGTAACTAAGTATGCCATGAAAATTGATTTTAAGTGATTCTTCAGAGACTGGAAGACGTGAATGCAAGAAATGTCGAGATATACAAAAAACTAAGGACCAGTTAGAAGATAAAGATAAATATGTATTTTCTAGGTATTCTGCAACTCAAATTTGTCGCATTTCGAAAACAAAGTGTTTAGGCCATAGACCAGAGGCACCTCACGGTCACCCCCACAACTTCCGGACGAGTCCGACCCAATAATTTTTGGAAACCTTAGGGTCCCTCAAACAAGAAATCAAGTGATAACAGTAACAATATTGGGTTTTACTTATTTAAAATCGCTGCCAAAAACAAAATGGCGCCAAAAATTATGGATACTAAATAATAATAAAGAAAATATTGTTAAAAAACATTTTTGCGGCATCAACTCTTAAAGTTTTGTCATATTTTATGACAAAAATTTCAAAATTAATTTTTCGGACCAGGCGCGGTTTTACGGGGGGGGGGGGGCTTTGGGGCTCAAGCCCCCCCCCTCCAAAAAAAAATTTCCCGTGGTTGTGTATTATTTTCATGCTATATTTGCGTGTATTGAGAAAAACAAAAGTGCCCAATACATTTGTGCACATTTTGGTCAAGTGGATTTAGTTTCTCAAGTGCGTCATGCATGATAGGCATGTGATCACGTTTCTTATATCCCACGTCCACATACGTACACGGTACACAGTGCAGTCCCCTACTAGCTTACAAAGCTGCATTCTTACCTTCGATATCAGTGCCTACATGGATGAGTTTGTCAAGGGAAACTGTCGTCTGAGTCTCGAAATCACATAGGTTCATGATCTCATAACATGGAAACTTGGGTCAGATAAGTAACATCTATGATAGTATGTACATACATGTAAATCAAGTTAACGGATTAACATCTGTTAAAAGTTAAAAATGAGTCATTTCGTCGCTGACCTTGTCAAGTTATACTGGTAGTCCTTTTTAATCCATCTACAGGCCGATTGTTACTTTCATCAATGTGAACAGGTCCGGTTGCTCGTATCTCTCAATAAAGTTAGCTACATTTTTCCAACCTAAAAACAAATATATGCCTGTACAGTGGCGTACCCATGGGTAGGGCATTGGGCCAAGGCCCTCCCTCACGGATGCCAATTTTTCTTATTTTTAGATACTAAAAATACGTTATTTTTTACACAAGTTTTACTTCAAAAGGTGGCATGTAGCACCAGATTGCATGTAAGGACACCTAAGTTTTAAAAAATTTTCAACGGGGATCGAGGAATTGTCTCCCCATGGCTCCCTCAACGATGCCAATTTTTTTAGTTCCTAAAATTACGCAAATTTTGTAACACAAATTTTACTTCAGAAGGTAGCATATGTGGCACCAGATTGCATGTAAGGACACCTAATTTTTCAAAAATTTTCAAAGGGGAGGGGACACCCCTCCCCATAGACTCTTCCCCCGGGCCGGCGATCACACAACATACTGCAACTCCCCCTCCTTAAGAGAAATCGTGCGCACGCCGCTGTGCCTATATATGTATATATATACGTTACATGTATGTTATTGTACCGTTTTTATTATCATGGTTTTCAGTTGCCGATTTATATATTTGAGAGAAAATTTTATTCTTCCGTTCCAAGCCCCCCCCCCCTAAGCACCCCCAAAAAATCTCAGTCTAGAACCGCGCCTGTTTGGGACTGTATTGGCGAGATTTAGGTTAACCAAGATGGCAGAAAAATAAAATGGCCGCCAAACTGAATGAAATATTTCCAAAACTTGTTTAAAAACATTGCACATTTCCACAATCCCTAAACATAATGGTGTAAATTAATGTTTTATAATTAGAACTGAACTTAACAATTCTTGGCACAAGAGTACTTGACAGCCAATATGGCGGAAAAGCATCAAGGAAGTATAAACAATACAGGAAAAATCCCCCCCCCCAAAAAAAATTTATATTTAAAATATATATATATATATAAAATAAATAATAAAATAATGTCAATATATTATAATGATGGGAAAAATAAGCATTTAATGCTTTTGACACAGGTGGACCTAATCTGTGCCCATAATATATTGTAAGTATTTTAAAAGTATTTTTCAAGATGGCGAAAGTAGCATAATGTCCGCTAATATTAAAATTTTAATAAATTATGATAATAGTAATAGGAGAAATAATCCTTAAAAATATATTTGAGACAGTTGCTCCTTACATTTGCCCATATTTTGCGCCAAATATACCGAACATATTTTTCAAAACTTTTTTGTTGGAATTCAGGTCAACCAAGATGGCGGAAAAAACAAAACGGCCGCCAGTGGTATAATTACCATATTTTATATTAATAGGGAAAATAATCCGTACAGGTATTTTCAACACATTTAAAGCTAAAACCTGGCCGTAACCTGTAATAAATATTCAGAAAAGTATTTTTCTGGACATATTTTTCAGGTTCCAGGTCAACCAAACTGGCGAAAACAACAAAATGGCCGTCCATATAATTATTATGTAATTACAGTACATTGAAATAATGAGAAAAATATTTGTGAAAAATAGGTTTATCACTTTTGCTCTTAATATATGGCCAGCCAAATATTTAAAAGATTATGTTTTAGAACATTTTTTTTTTGGAATTCAGGTCAACCAAGATGGCGGAAATAGCAAAATGGCCGCCCATATAATTATATAATATATTATGATAATTATATGGGCGGTCATTTTGCTATTTTCGCCATCTTGATTGACCTGAACCCCGCAAAAAATGTCAAGAAAAGTACTTTCTGAATATTAATTACACAATATGGAGAGACTTTTGGTTTAAATGTGTCAAAAATATTTTAAGGATTATTTTCCATATTATCTTGCTATACAGTATTGTATCTATTCTAATCGGCGGTCATTTGGCGTTAAATGAACCACATGGGATACGATTTCGTCTTGGGAACATCCAAATCCTTTGACTAGACACTCTTGCAAAAATGTAAATTAGAAAATATGCCAATGGGGTGCATGGGAACCCCACCTTCCGCCTAGACTAAATCCCCTAGATTGAAAAAAATAATCGTTAGTACAGTAATGCAACAATCAATGCTCCCTGTGCATAAATCATTATGTTCACGTCAAGAGATCTGTGTAAACTACAATCTTGGACAAAACTCGTTGGGACACCCCCGCTCCCCCTTTCAATGTTGAGATTGTAGCATTACTCCTCAGCAATTCACCTTTTTTCACACATTCTCGTCATCAACCACTTCAGCGGATTCAATTGAGATAATTTAATGCGAAGATCCACCCAAAACTCACACAAAGATAAACGTTTAATACGAGTTTAGACAATGTTGTTAAAGTTGGCTTTTTTATTATTCTGTCTCCATTTTTTCTCTTTATACCTTCTTTCACTCCTTTCAGTTCAATTCAAGACGGGTTTGTCCTCCTTAAAAGTGCCCACTCTTGAAGAAATCCAGCCCGTCTTTGACCTAAAACTTGGACATGGTAGGCAATCAGTGGCGTACGCAGGATTTTCCTCAAGGGGGGGGGCATGCAATATGTTGTGTGATCGCCGGCCTGGGGAGGGGTCTAAGAGGAGGGGTGTTCCCCTCCCCTTTGAAATTTTTGAAAAATTAGGTGTCCTTATATGCCATCTGGTGCCACATATGCTACCTTTTGAATTAAAATTTGTGTTAAAAAATTACATATTTTTAGGATCTAAAAAAAAAAATTGGCATCCGTGGGGGGATGGCCCAATGCCCCCTCCCCCCTACGTACGCCACTGTAACCAATACTTTTCGGCAACATTCTGAGCGTCCCTTCATGTCTTTTCTTGCTGCGTCATGCATGTAGGTAAAATGCGTTATTTGCAACCCATGCAAGGATCTAGAGAAATCCTGTAATTCAAGGAAAAGCTCAGTACATAACAGCGAAAAGGTTTCGCGTCTTTCTTGGGCAGACGGTTATTTTACGTTGCCGTTATTTGACATTACCTTGGTTGACAGTGTGCTGACCGGAAATGACATTTTTAACTATAGCCTGTAAAGCTCTTCCTGCTTTGTCGGTCAGTATTATTGGCGCAAAATGTGTAAATTTAAATATGGTGCACATGCAAACCAAATTTCCCTTTGATCATTTCTTTTTCCTTGACATAGACCAAAAATGCCAAAGTTGAGCTACTTGGGAGGCATACCCCAAATTTTGGCTTTCCCTTATTTGTCTCCCACTAAAGCTGATACTTGTCGAACATTATTCGGACTGAGGTGATTCTAGTTTGAACTAGAAAAAGCCTCCATTACATTGTATTAGACTCTGAATTTAGTCTTAAAACTGCAGTTCCTTTCCGTCATCATGCTTCACGACAGGCGTGAATTGGAAGGGCTGTATGGGCAGCCCTTTGCCATAAAAAGGTGAAAGGGGTACTATGGAAACGAAAACTAGGCAGAAAGAGAAGAGGAAGATAATCAACATGCTTTTTCAGAAACATTTTGAAAACTTACATTTCTGTTGAGGCTGAGTGGAGTTTAGGTCCAAAATTTAAGGTTCGCGACGAGACAGAGGAAGAAAATGCGAGAAAACAGCTGAATGGCTATAGGCGATGGTGCCATCTATACAGATCTATGGATGTTAACGAAATGATATGCAAGATATAGGCGTACGTGGGGAGGGGAAGCAGCTGGCTTCTTTGAACGGTAGTACTGACAACTTGTGATGTACAGTGAAGCTGTCCTCAATCTGTTAGGGGAATTGAGGAACAAAACTTTCACCATACCGAGTCTATGATAACCACAGACACCAGGCTGTCAGGGGGACGTACAACAGTGCAGACCACTACAGCCCATGTACTCATGATTTAGGGAATCCCTTGCCAAAAGTTTAACGACAAAAAGTGGGCACCTGTACATTGCATTGGGGCAAGTGCACACCCTGCAGTTTTCAATTAAAATCCAAAATGATAAAAAAGAAGTTTTGCAGTGGATGAGATTACTGTCCGTAGGGTTGAATGATTGGCATACCAAATCTCTCACAATTTACCTATATGCTGTTGCATAAGTCAGTGTCAATATATTTATGACATTCTGATAGGCGTCACTTTGGAACAGCAAGATTTCTTACAAGTTTGTTCAAAACGGGAATTCCTCCCATCTTGTACTTTTTTGAAACAAACATATTTGAAGAAAAGTCGTGTTCTCTTGAGAAATGAAATAATAATAAAAAATAATAACAATTATATAAAAACACTTGTTAAGCGTTACATACTTGATTTGCTTGTGACAGACTAACCTGGTAATGGACCATTATTTGACCCTGTACTCTGTTAAAAATGTCGGTAAATTTACAGAAAATAAAAAAAAGAAAGAAGTAAGAAATACAGAAATTTTCTGGTAACTAATTACCAGAACATTTCTGTATTTCTTTTTTTACGCGTATAGCCCAATCAAGCATATCAGTTCTTTTTGCAAAGAGCCAGATGACTGTCCATGGGCCCCCACATAGGTCCGTATCCAGGTCCCCCACATTTGTCAATGAGGCCCTGATAACATTGGTTTGGGGCCCCTCGCTGTCTCTTGTCCATGGGGCTCCAAGGGTCTCGCTACGCCGCTACACGCACAGTTTATGTGCGCTACCGATATACTACGATGTTGTAAAGGATGCGGATCTTCCATTTCTGGCATATATAGCGGAAAGATTTTGCATGAGAGTATGAATAATTAATAAACCTTAAAAATTATTATGATTTCCAGTATCGACGAGTCAAATAAGTCAAGTCACAAGTAAATCCTCTGCAAGTCAAGTCAAGTCGCAGGTCAAGTTCCCTCAAGTCAAAGTCAAGTAAAAAAATGGGACTCGAGTCGCAAGTCATTGCCTCGAGTCAACAACTCTGGGGATCACAGCATGGTTTCTTGCTCCCTGAACTGAAGCGACTCATCTATATTTCTAAAGTGACGGCACTCAGACAGCACAAGCGCTCTTGCCCCGACTCAGGCTGGGAGAGGTACTACAAGTCTCTTGCCCCGACTCAGGCTGGGGGAGGTACTACAGGTCTCTTGACCCGACTCAGGCTGGGGGAGGTACTACAGGTCTCTTGTCCCGACTCAGGCTGGGGTAGGTGCTACAAGTCTCTTGTCCCGACCCAGGCTGGGGAGGTGCTACAGGTCTCTTGCCCCGACTCACCCTGGGGGAGGTACTACAGGCCTCTTGCCCTTACTCAGGTTGGGGGAGGTACTACAGGTCTCTTGCCCCTACTCACCCTGGGGAGGTGCTACAGGTCTCTTGTCCCGACTCAGGCTGGGGGAGGTGCTACAGGCCTCTTGCCCTTACTCAGGTTGGGGGAGGTACTAAAGGTCTCTTGCCCCGACTCAGGCTGGGGTAGGTGCTACAGGTCTCTTGTCCCGACCAGGCTGGGGGAGGTGCTACAGGTCTCTTGCCCCGACTCAGGCTGGGGGAGGTGCTACAGGCCTCTTGCCCTTACTCAGGTTGGGGGAGGTACTACAGGTCTCATGCCCCGACTCACCCTGGGGGCGGTGCTACAGGTCTCTTGTCCCACTCAGGCTGTGGGAGGTGCTACAGGTCTCTTGCCCCACTCAGGCTGTGGGAGGTGCTACAGGTCTCTTGCCCTGACTCAGGCTGGGGTGGTGCTACAGGTCTCTTGCCCCGACTCAGGCTGGGGAGGTGCTACAGATCTCTTGTCCCGACTCAGGCTGGGGAGGTGCTACAAGTCTCTTGTCCTGACTCAGGCTGGGGGAGGTGATACAGGTCTCTTGCCCCGACTCAGGCTGGGGTGGTGCTACAGGTCTCTTGCCCCGACTCAGGCTGGGGAGGTGCTACAGGTCTCTTGTCCCGACTCAGGCTGGGGAGGTGCTACAAGTCTCTTGTCCTGACTCAGGCTGCGGGAGGTACTACAGGTCTCTTGCCCCGACTCAGGCTGGGGGAGGTGCTACATGTCTCTTGCCCTTACTCAGGCTGGGGAGGTGCTACAAGTCTCTTGCCCCGACTCAGGCTGGGGAGGTGCTACAGGTCTCTTGCCCCGACTCAGGCTGGGGAGGTACTACAGGTCTCTTGCCCCGACTCACCCTGGGGGAGGTGCTACATGTCTCTTGTCCCGACTCAGGCTGGGGTGGTGCTACAGGTCTCTTGCCCCGACTCAGGCTGGGGAGGTGCTACAAGTCTCTTGTCCTGACTCAGGCTGGGGGAGGTGCTACAGGTCTCTTGCCCCGACTCAGGCTGGGGGAGGTGCTACAGGTTTCTAAAGTCAGGAGTACATTATGTAAAAGTTACAAAGTTACTGTCACATATGAACTTGGAATTTTACAAATCTCCTCTTAATTCTATTGTATCTTTCAAAATGTTCCAGGATATAAAGGTAGCATTCTCGAGGTAAAAATTGGTTGTTCTGCATAAATCTAGAATCTCAGTTACAAAGTTGTTGTCACATGCCTCAAGAAAGCCATTAAAGGATAACCGGGTATACTGATTCATTTTGAGGTGACTGCATTTTTCCTTTAATACATTGTGGCGGATGATACTATCGGAGCGCTAAAAGCGCCTTCATTCGCTTGGAAGATAAAATTAGCTGTAAATTATTCTTTTCAGGGTAGCTTGGAACCCGTTTTGATTGCAAGAAAAAACATATGGAAATCATGAGTAAAAACAAGGTAGTTCCGTTATCGGAATTGTTCTGTGGTCAGTTAGTTAGTTAGATGAGGTTCTACCAGGGCCTTTTTAAAGAACATTTTAGTGGTGAAGGGGCCATTTGACGTAAGGGACCATCTAAGTGGAGGGCCACCATTGATTGGTGCGTACTTTACGACGTAATTTTTTCAGAAAATGTCTGTCCAGTAGTGGCGTGCTCACAGGCCATGCAGTATGTTGTGTGATCGCCGGCCTGGGGGAGAGTTCTAAGGGAAGGGGTGTCTCCCCTTTGGAAATTTTTGAAAAATTGGATGTCCTTCCATGCAATCTGGTGCCATATATGCTACCTTTTGAAGCAAAACTTACATTAAAAAGTTAACGTATTTTTAGGAACTAAAAAATCGGCATCAGTGAAGGGGGCATGGTCCATTGGCCTCCCCTGTGTACGCTAGTGCTATCCAGATTGCCAGAAATTGCACTCCACATGACCTTCATGTAAATTTATCTAACTTATTTTCTTCACTGAGTGAAGTAGGTTAGTACTTTCCCCTATTCTGTCAGCATAAAATTGGGCAATGTTTACACGTTTGAAAACAAAATTTCCCGAAGAAAGGGACCATACGGGGGCGGGCCAATGAGCTGAGTGGGGGGCTGTGTATGGGACTGGGGCGCCATGGCACCCAGTATGTATGCTAAAAAAGGCCCTGGGTTTTACGGTTCAGGTTCTATCCAATTGGTTTAAGTCGGGTCGGCCAAGGCTTTTTTCAGTTGGGGCTCACTGGCTTGTTTACCCTACTCCGTTGCTTATGCTCAGCACCAAGTACAATGACATTAGGTTCCATTTTAGAAGTCTTTGATATGACCCGGACAGGATTCGAACCCTCGACCTTCCGGCTGCAAGTGTTCCGTGGTCGGATTCGATCCAAGTTGTCGGATTCAATCCGTTGGTCGGAATATCCGTTCATTAGTTCTTATATAGATTATTGAGATGTATAGTATAGTTTGACGTCTCATCACTGAGTGAACAGTTTATGCAGGCTATGAAGTGAGGGCGTCCTTCCAGATAAGTCAATTGACCACTCAAGTTTACATATGAGAGTCAATTATGTATTCATAACCAATTACATTTTGTTTTGTCTTTAAGAAAAAGTATAGAAGTTCATGTTTAACATCGTGTATTTTAGGGCTTCAGATCCTTGGAAATACTATCCGGGAGCTAGTGTATTCTGCTCCACCCTTGATTCAGTTTGCCAGGACGGAATAGAGCACCGTTGTTAAGTCAACTCGTTGACTCTTGTTTCTCATTTTGGGTGTTCCACGACTGAAGCCTACCCCGCAATATAACTATTCTTGTGACGGTCACAAAATTCCTCTCGGCCCGTTGCAATATCTCTGTTGTAAAAAATTGCCCTAAAACGGACTTCCTTTTTTGTGCGAAGTCTTGCACTTTCATGTTGTGTTTTCTTTTTTTTTCGTTAGTTATGTTTGTTTTTTGTTCAACAGTAATTCTTACTTCAGTTATGATCTTTGTCGTAATATACTGTTCATTGCAGTTGACCAGATCATGCGGTATGGACCTGGCCCTGTCTGTACACAAGCCTGCGAATACAATGCATGCTTCTAGTGTGACCCTTTGACCTTTAACAGTACAACTGACCTGCCTCCTTAAGTTAAACATCAGAATGATGACAACTGAAGGTAACTTATGTTATCAGTACACAAGAAACTGGCACCTCTCCTTAAATGGGCCGGGATGGGGGGGGGGGCTATATTGGGGTTATGACACGGAGAATTTAAAACAATGGAATGTAGATACATATGGGGGTGGTAACTCACAAAAAGGTAGCACGGCAGACGTGTAACCAGGGTTTTGTCAAGGAGGACGAATGAAGGTTAAAGTGACGAAGCGGCATCGC
>WURT03422708.1:2031-22798 GCA_009936505.3 Holothuria glaberrima
TTTCTTTGTTTTCATGATATCTTGTACTTACATCAAGTTTAAGTTGCGGTCAAATGACAAGACGTACAAGTGACAAAAAGGGGCCATATTGAAATTGTTTTGCAAGCCTCACAGAAGGAGACCCGGGCCGCATTTGGCCCGTAGGCCACAGGTTGCACACCCCTGTCTTAAACACCTGGGGATGGGCCCAGTGTTTAGTTTTCTTCTAGTGAAGAGGAACAAATGATGATATTGCATCCTTTAAAGAGAGAAAACAAATATTTTCTCACTTTTGACTTGTTGTGATTAAGACAATGACTGAAATGCTTTTGATAGTTCTTGCTTCTTTCTCCTTGGCCTACCCTCTTTATTCTGATTGTTGGGAAAACCACTCATATTGTTCAAGCTGCATACAGCAAATGTCAAACACCAGTTATTCTTATGGTAGGAGGGGCGACAGTTTAGCCTATTGTCATGGCTGCCCCAGTGCCTGTTTGAAAAGAGATGTTTTGGTGGCAGCAGGGTTGGTTTGAATGCTCTGAATGGCTGGTGTAAGGAAAAGGAACTATTTACAAATGGTAGGCAAGCATTGCAGATTGTCCTACAGCCAGCAATCATCATGTAAGCAAGACAGAAAATCCCATTCTTGGAGACAAATTCTGAACAAGGTAGAGCCCAAATATGAAAAATGAAATACAATGTAGACTAGCTAGAAAGAAAAAGACTCATGAAAAAAGAAAGAAGAACAAGCAAAGTGGCAAGGAGACTACATACTAAGGAATTGCCTTGTAGAATTACTACTGGTGCAAAGGAAGGATCACAGAACTCTGTACAAGTTTAATGGGTGTTTAGGCTTTAAAGGCTTCTTTTAAGAGGATTGCACCATCCATTTTCTCGTGTCTTTCTCATATCTTGCAGCTCCTCAAGACAAACCAGACAATGTCCAAGTGAAGGACATCTCTGTTGACTGGGAGAAGCAAACTCGAGGGGTCAACCTTACTTGGGATGTAAGTCATGTGCTATCACTTGACAAAAAGAGAAAAACTTCTGATTAAAGATGGCACACCTGTTATCATATTCTTGCCATGTCTCTGACAGAAATATCCTTTTAGTCATACTCCAGTTACCAAAATTTCCAAGGTCTATTTCAAGCCTCACCGGATGCGTGAATCCATGATACATTCCCTAAGGGGCTTAGTCCTTCTAATTATCAATTGCCAACAACTTAAGTGCCTATCATCACAACTTAAAAATTATGTGAAGAAGGACTTAAATTTAAGCAATTGGCATTTATATGAAAATAAGTTGAAGTATTGAGAGGAAGCCAGTTTCCGAAAGCTGGGAAGTATTCATCATTTAAAATGCTGGCCTTGATATCGACAGTGTAAGTCATGGAATATACAAGTAAACAAATAATACTTTTAGTTTGGGAGGTAGTTTGGACAAATCAGTTCTAATTAAAGCTGTTGAATAATTAAAATGGTTGATGCATCAAAATTTGTACTCGAACAAAATATTTTATATTGTGATATGATGTTTTATTGTATCTTTTGTAACTCACCAGCCTATACCTGTGCATCTTCAAGGTGGCCCCATCTTAAGATACACTGTACAGATCTGTCCGGCTACATCTAAAAGTGAATGCAAAGAATATAATGTTACAAATCAGACTCATTTCTATCTTGGTAAGTTTTTACATCTGTCTAAAGTGTCAAGTCTAGTTTGAATTTAGTACTCTTGTAATTACATTGCCCTGTCACTCTTGCCAATGTATGCAATACATGAAATTGTCTTGCTCTAAGAAGTGGTGTATCAGTAAATTGTCAAGTCCTTGAGACCTTAGTTTAATAGGGTAGTGGGTAGATAATCAAAGCCTGGCTAAATGACATGCCTCAGGCGATAGGGTCATTTATCTTAGTGTACCTATGGACCTAAGCAAAGTCATAATCAGTGGGTAAAATTGACTGTTATATTGTTTGAGAAAAACACACTTTTCAGTGATCTTCTCAGTGTGTAAGTTACCATATTGTAAACAGGTGAGTAACAAAGATGTCATGCTCTGGATGACAAAATTAGCAACATCTTCATTTTAGTAATTGCTGTGTCCTTGGTCAGTCAGTAGTAAGTGGCTATGCTACTACTAGTTGGTGCACTTGCTGAGTGGATTGATTAATTTATTAAAATATATTTTATAATTCCAAATGAAGGTGTAAGGGGAAGTGGGAGTTAGCTGCCTAAAGTTGGAGTGGCAATTTTATGTCAGAGAAGCTATTATATTTAACTACATCATTTACATCTGTGACTGACATATATATTTGTAAAAACTTGGGAATGATAAAAATGTGAGCAACACCTAGGCTATAGGAGTTCACATGACATGGTTCACATAACAAGGTTCCTGGTTCTTGGTTCCTGTGACAAGCATGACTCTGTATTGAAGTCATGTTGGGTTCACATCTCCTGCTGTTCAGTGATGAATTTTAGGCATATGGGATAAGTATGTTAGGGCTGAGCCTTTTTGCCCCCCAAAACCTGTATTGCCTTAGAATATTACCTGACTGTGACATCTTCCAAAAATCTGCTTGAGAAATAGCTTTTAGATCTTTAATTTTGTAATTTTGGTGATAGGATGCAAGAGTTAAGGCATGTCTTGCACAAAACAGCTGGTGACACATGAACAACCATGGAAAGTATTGTCTAGAATTTAATGTGTTCATTTCTGGTATGGGATAATTTTATTAGGGCTGAGCCTTTTTTTGCCCCCCAAAACCTGTATTGTCATAGAATATTACCTAACGTCATCCAAAAATAAAAAATCTGCCTGAGAAATAGGTTTTACCCAAACTAATGGGGTGAGTGCAGTCCAAAGCCCCCAGGTTGTGCACTTGTGCCCCCTAGGCCATGCTTCCCATGCACCGTATTTGACCTGTTTTTGAAACCGAACTTGAACTGTATTTGAACCGTATTTAAACTTTACTTTTTTATCTAGTTGACACTGTGTAACACATTTGTGTTGATGTGTTGTTAAATCTGATCTAACTGACAACTAACTGACCCATGTCTCCCTTCTCAGGGCTTTGGGTTGCTCGCCCTGTCCAGAAACCCCCTCCCCAATGGGAAAATCATGGTGTCATTCTTTTATTGTAGCTCATTGTATTAATTTCTTTAAATAAAGGAACCTTCTGTGGTTGGTGACAGGTTTTGTCCAGTTTTCTCACACTTGAGATCTTTAATTTTGTAATTTTGGTGCTTGGAATGCAACAGTAATGGCATGTCTTACACAAAACAGCTGGTAACACATGAACACCCCCATGGAAAGTATTGTCTAGAATTTCATTTGTGCATTTCTCTCTATTCTCGTGTGAAATGGGAAACATGAACCGTGAACTGTGACATGTGAACTTCTTTGGAAAAGCAACTTTAGACCAAAGGGTGGCTGTTGTAGCCTTGTTATGGAGGATTTGTGGACATTCGACACTCCCGTTTATTTTGCTATAATTACAACAAAGAATAAGGTGAAATTACAAATCTGTTGGATCCATGGGTTTAGCCCTCCAAGCATAAAACTTACCCCTTCCCAACTTAACACCTGGCATGTAGAAGGTATAACAGCAGATTATCATTCATGGGTTATCTGCTTCATGCTGTAAAGTTTCCATCAGCAGGCATATTTTCTTCATTTGTTTTTCTATTCATTGTGCATTCATATGAATTATAAGGATGTTATATAATGAGAACTCATTGCTTTACTCCTATAGAGTTGAAATCATTATCTTCGTATAAGATCAACATCAGGGCTCATAATGAAGTGGGACAATCAAGCTTTAAAGAGTTCACAATAATGGGGTTGACTCCTCCAGAGCGTGAGTTACATTTATTATGCATTAAGCGCTACACAACAGTGTACTAATCCAAATAACAATACAAAGATAATGATTCCTGATCAAATTTGTATTCAGACCAAAATTTGCATTTTCAGCTGTTTTGATTTTCTCTTAATGGGATGATACATTGTAACTCTACCAGAGAATGAGATATGTTAGTCAACAAATGACATTTTAACATCATCTCCTAGATTGTGGTCTTTGCTTATGAACGTTGGCATTTTAATGTACCAGTACCACAAAGATCTAACACTGTTTATAACACTGGTCTTAGATTCTAAGCCGGGGGAGGGGGGAACTTCATTTCAGTTTGGGATTTATTCCTGGTCCTGAATCAAGTATTAAGAGATTCCATTACAAGATTGAAATTGAAAATTCCCACTAAGTCCATATTTGTGCATTATCTTAAAAGCAAATTCCAGTAAGCCCTTCATTCTTAAATTTTCTAAGCATGAAATAAAATAGAAGTGAAACCCCTTCACAAATATTTGTGAAGGTCTTAATGTCAGGAAGATTTAAACAGAAGTTAAATAGAGGGCAACATGAGGCTGAGGGTCACATATTTTCCACATGTGCTTCAATTTTGTTAGATAATGTTGGGTAAATTATTAAAATGGTTTGTACCTGTTGAAACATTTTCAAAGTTTTGTTGTTGTGCATGCTAGTACATTGTCAGACTGTTGCCATTTTATAATTTCACCACCACACATAGCTCAGACACTCAAGCGGGGCAAATAACTTGGAAATAAGTCAACTTTACTGAAAGGTGCTAATCCATAAACAAGATAAGTGCAAATAGACAGTACTGTATGTTGGGCCATAGTCAGCTAGCAAAACTAATATTGTGTTCCTGCTGAACAGTCTTACAGTGGACACACTCCAACAACCATATTGTAATAGTGTAATCTGTCACAAGAACCCGAGTAAAAGCAGATTTATTCCAACATGAGCATTTACACAGCAAGTGGGGTTGCTTGCCTTGGTTATGATCCTCAGATGATACAGTAACTAATAAGTCTTCCTCTTTTTGGTACTAACAGGTTCTAAACTGCCTTACTACCTGGGCATAGCAGTTGCATGCATTATTGTTGTGCTGGTAATAATCAGCAGTCTGTTTGTATTGAGGAAGAAGATGAGAGCCAGTCATTTGCCACCGATAGAGTTACATGAAAAGGTAAGTGCTGGATGTACAGGAGTACTTTTGGAAACATATGTTTAAAAATTTAATGTAAGCAAGTTATAATGATACATCTTTGAGAACCCATTGTTCGTAAGATAATTCTAGTACCACTTTGTTTTTGTGTGAAACATTTAGGGTTAGGAAAAATAGATGGCAGTGGTTGTAAATGTGAAGCAAGCAATGGTAATGTACATTCTGCGTTTGAAAAATTTCCTATACACCGTGGCAAACGGTATCATTGATCAGTCACACCTACGGTGCAAGAGAGTGATATAATATGGTAATTATCATAAAATATATGTCAAAATAGGTCATTGGCATTTGTACAGTTGTTAGGGCTGCTAGCCAATTTTATCTGAAGGCTACTGTCATATGGAAGTGCTTGCAATTGTTCACCTTGTGCAACACAGTTGACTCACACTATGAATAAGCCCATTGTTGTTCTCATCCTTCAGTTGCTGAAGGTTAGAATAATCTATCTCCCCTTACCTTTATGTAGGATAAATACCAAGAGAGTTCACCTTCATTGTTTTACATGAGCATTGGATCCTAATTTTTCTAGCTCTCCCCACCCCTTTTTCCCTTCTCCCCCTTTCTCCCCTTTTCCCAGCAAACAGCTGGTGTTGGTCCCAATTTTATCTTTGAATTCAAAACGATGATGTGTAGATTCATGAAAGCAAGTAAGTGTTGTCCTGTAATCTGTCTTGCCCATCAACATGAAGTTTTAATCATAATTATCTTCTCTCTCTTTTTCTTGCAGTCCTTGGCTGTTGTCATCAAACCTGTGCATAAGGAGGAAGAAATCTTTGATATGTTGAAACCAAGAGATCAAATCTCTGCCATTGGTGATAGAGAGATTGATTCTCCAAGATACTTAAAAAGGATGAGAGATTCTACCAAACCTTTGCTATCAAAGAATGGTCATATCCTTGAAAAACTGGAATTGAATGGGGAACACATGCCATTGGTGGAAGATGCTGATTTGTGTGGTGGTGAGGTCAGTCCTACTGATTCTGGTCTGCAGTGTGATGAATTTCCAATGGATTCTCTGGGAGAACCATCACCCATTCCAATGTCCTTCCTTCCTACTACCAGTTCTTCTACAAAGAATGGTTTAGATAATGTGACTGTAGAGCAAGCTCATATGCCACCTGACAGGAGGGATGACATAAGTGGACTCAGTGTGGGTAGCAGCCCCTCTGACAGTGGCCAGTCAGGGGAAGGGTATGTTGTACAAGGTTTGGCTGCAAGTGAAGATAGTTTCACAGGAGACACCATAACTAGTGAGTCTCCTTACAATGATGGGAGTGTTATATCTAGTATTGGCTATGTGCAAATGGCTACACAAGACACAAACCCCGGAAGTGAGGGACAGAATTCTCCATATGTTCTTGAAGGTCCCATTGTAAGTAATGGTTCATATACAGCTGAAAGTTCCATTCCAAGTTATGTACAGCAGGATGCAGCAGAGGGATCACAGGATGGTGCTGATAGAATCAACAGCAGTAGTACCAGTGGTGCATCTAGCTGTCCGTCATATGTCAAGCAATCAGAAGGCTAATACAGAAACTTTAGAAGTACAGGTGCTGGATCCCTAAAAACTGCCACAAAGTGACAATATCTCTTGGTAAATGTTGTACAAGACTTTTACAGCCTCTTCTTAGAAAAATTCCAGATATTTTCTCTCTGTAAAGGTTACAAAGAACTCTCCTTTGGGCATTAGTGTGTTCCCAACTCTTCGTGTGCATTGAAGCTTCACCACTGATAAAAGGACAGAGATTATTAAGTACTTACCAAAGGCAGTGTCACTGTCTGTTTGTGGCTATTGCCCAATATGAGTCACCGAGGGCAGTATTGCATATTTTGAGAAAAACTTGTAAAGATGTAGGACTTCAGTCTGAAGGTGGAAGATAATCTCAGCAATCATCTTGCAACAAGACAACTCAACCGTTTGCCTTTCAAATGAAGTGCAATCTATAAACGTAGATTCAGTTGGGAGATTAGCAGCTATATCAAGGGTCTTCCTTCTGTGACAGATTGTATTTTGATCCTTTCAACATGAATGAGATGAAGAAAAGGGGTAGACACTCTAAGGAATTAGTTTTCTGAGGCATTTGACGGTATGTACGATGTTAAGAGGAAGAATGGTTTGCCAGTATGTGGTAGTATTAGATTTGTGTTTCATGGGGAAAGAAAAGAGAACTTCCCTTGATAAAAATTAAAGGAGGTATTTTTAGACCCCAAAACTTTACCTCTGTTTGAGTTATTAAGCACATTTCATTGTGGAGAAGTTGTAACTGGGAAAGAAATTGCAAAATGTACAAACTATTGGTAAGGTGGAATTAGATGTTTCAAAGAGTTTTATGATGGCGCTACTCATATTTTGAGAATTAGAAAAGGGTTATGTTGAAAAGTATCTTTTTAGAGGGATACTGTGTAAATAAAGTGTGTGATAAAGAATACTTTGGCACTGAATGCATTTTGCATTATAGTTTTGTAGGTTTTAAATATAAGTACATTTCACTGCTTTTAATACAATAGAACTGCCTGGAAGTACTCAGCTCAGCTGAGATAATAAAGTCATTTGAAGTGTTTGGCTTTGTTCATAGATATTTTTTTAAGATTAAAGGGAGGGAGAAAAATACTAAAACACAATTTCTAAGTCAAGATTAGATTGCTTCAGGTATTAATATCAGGTGTGCTCTGAATGATCCAATGTAGGTAATTGGTCATAGAACGTATTTAACTTTATTAACAATCAAAAATAGCCTTGTTAAGCGGAAGGAGTGGATTGCAGGTCATTGATGAAACTTCAAAGAGAGTCATTTCTTTACAGGTATGAAGTGTGAAGTCACCTCTGGGAGGAAGTCCTTTGTTTATAGATCTACACATGTAATGTAGGAGTTACCTCTACTTGCACTGGGAAAATTATAAAGTAACTCATCAAAGAGCATTTCTGTAAAAACTTCATTCTTTTGTCATTTGCCATTCTGTTCAGTTTAACTAAGTTCATGGCCGGTCATGCATGACAGGGATCTCCCATTACCTTGACTAACCCTATCTGGCAATGGCAACTTGGAGAAGTAGCACCAGGCCACCTTATTGATTTGTTTGCTTTGTGGTTTCCTCCTCACAACTGGGAGATTCTCCCCTCAGACCCAGCACAGCTTTTGAGTGTGTCATGCATGAGTGGCTTTCAACAATACAAGTTTTCAGGAGGTTCATGCCTGCCAGGAATTGAGCTGCACAGTTAATTTGCTCAGAGGATTAGTTGTGGTTAGACTTTTTTTCAATTTTAGCTCTGATGTGTTTAGTCTAGTCATGTCATTTCAGGTTATAGGAATCAAATCAGATTTGTTCAATGAGGTTTTGTTACAAGTAGCACAGGTCAGTTCTGTCTGAAGTAGTGCAGTTCACTTCTGTTCATTTCTGCACAGTTCAGTTCTGTTCAGTCTGTTCTCCTTTTTGAAGGAAAAATGAATCAAGAAGCACATGAAATTCCATTAAGGGCTTATGAATAGAAAAAACTTGCAAATTTCTTCATCTTATGTCAGAGGACTATATTCATGCTACTAAAACTACATTACAGTTTAGAAATAAGAGACTACCTGTAATTAATACCCAGTTTATCCACTACCTCAGTAACCAACCAGCATTTGTGTTATTAATGTTTCAGCATACAGTACCAGGCTCTGTATACACTAGCATTGTATCTGTACTCCTCATCTACATTGAACCCATAAACACATTCATCTGTGTAGACCCAGAATACTTAAATGTTCATAGCTTTTGTAAGTTCATTCTCAAGGCACAAACAGTATTTGTCATTTTGACATTTTCAATACATGCATCCTCAAAGAAAGGTTTTAAAATGAAAAGAATCATAAGCTTTTCTTTATTGTCTCCATTTTTTTGTTACAAAGATTTGGCTTGGGAAAATGCCATTTTTTTGGCTGCAAAATTTTCAGAAGATTGAGCAATTACTCACAAAATTTTGCATTTCAAACAATTCAGGTTACATGAATATTATCTCTGACTGAGGTCTGCCTGACCATACTGACCTTGATGTTGTCTTATTTAATGTAGTGGCTGAAATTCACGTGTGCTAGTTGGTTTTAAGAAGGCATTGCAGAAATTTGTGATAGGAATATTTGTTAAGTAGCAAATCAGTGTTATAAATACTTTTGCACCAAACCTTAGCAAGGTTTTTGCAGCTCTTGTGATTGTCTTAAGAACAGCTACTTCCCATTTTGCCATATTCAGCTGACTTTTAATGTACAGCCTCAAATATATTAAGTAAATGTATGTATCTCAAATTGTACCTAGGGTCCAAGTGTAAAATTTCAAATATATATATATATATATATGTATAATGCTGGATTGACCTGTTAGGCGAAATACAACCGGCGAAAGAAAAAACAATAAGATACATAAGATCATATTTCCCCTTTTGGTTCTGAGATATACATGCACGTTATTTCAATGGCCCCTAAGTCGTTAGTGTTAACGGATACATGTACGTAAGTTGGTCAACATTGAAGTAATTGCATAAGCATAATGTGGTAAATCGGACTTGCATATAGAGTTAAGCATTCCTATATAAAACAGTGTGTGAAACGTTGAGGCGAAACAGTTTTTTTGCCTGAGGGTCGAGTTCTCCCAACAGTTGCGTTTTTTCATACCATATTTTGCCTTAATCCCAATTTATAGAAATATATATTTATCTATGTTGCAAAGTTTGAAAAATGCACTCAAATGGTCTAGTTCCCATCTTCACAGGACATTTATGAGCTGAGATATAAAATGTTGAAGCTTATTCACTCAATTTAAAATGATATGTAGATTGCACATAAGTTTGTGATGTCTTTCATGTACTACTCAAATTACAGTCTTCGTTTTTTTGAAAGCCATTGCACCTTGTGCCAAAATGTGATCATTACCTTTATAGGGTGACATACTGTAGCTTTATAAGTCCTCTATGTGCAGCATGTTCTGCAAGGGAACAGTAAATGTTTCAAGGTCGTATAAAAATCTTAATTTCAAAAGGAAGAAAAAAGCAAGTAGTGTGAGTTGTACAAGGAGGGCATCACAACTTATTGTGCTATCGACTATTTCAAATTAAGGGGATAAATTTCAACATTTTATATCTCAGCAGTGGAGCAAGCTATGAATATGGGAGTTGAATGAATGAAATTCATTTCCAACCTCCAGAATTATATATTCTTGTAATTCTAGACTTAAGGTACACTTGAAGCCATAAATGTAGCTTGACTGGTGCATTAATGTAAGAAGAAAATGGTCTCCCTTAGAAAAAATGAAAGCATTTGATGTGAAACATTTCCAAAAATTCCACCAATTTTTCGGTTGAAAGCAATCAGTGTATATTTTTTACGAAGAGTTTGTATTGTGTTTTTTCTCACATAAATGTATTTATATAGTCCTAATTTATGGCTAATTTCCACAGATATCAGTGAGGACTCACTGTTAGCTTAGACAATGTGACTACAGCTTGTAAGTGAACTGTGGTGTGGAATTTTGTAAGACAGAATTTATAGTTTTATAAAAAATTTTAATGCAAGTGATTGTCTTTAAACGTAAGGGTAAGGATAACCAAACAAATTGAATTGTGCTAACACAATGAAGAAAGGAGCTGTTTCATTCCATAATGTTCTGTAAAAACTTGTAAAGTGCTGACCTTCTGAATCTTATGTGATAATTTCAATTGTGATGTTGTTGAGGTTGTTTTTCATTTGTACTGAGACAACATTTGAAGTGTTTTAAATACAAAGGTCTGCAAGGAAATTATGACAAAAGTTTTTCAGGATATTTTATGCTCTCTGGAGTGCAGGTTGAAATCATGACTGCTGTGTGAAAATTTCACAAAAAGCAATTGTAATCTAAAGATTGGGTTACAGTTTCTTATTTCTTTCTCTTATGGCAAGTGCTACTTACCATTTGCATAACAACAGCGTATGGTTCTGTGTAGCAAAACACAAACTATACCAAGATGCCAAAACTGTTGATGAGTAACCTCTTATGCTGGAAGTGTCCTTTTCTTCAAATACAAGGAATAATTTAGTGTTCAAAATTTTGCATAGCAATCTTGAGGTTTCTGGGCTTCTCTATCACAAAATCTGTAAAACCCCTAATGTTGCATGTACAAAATCTGCTACACAATTTTGCATTTGTGTAGCAATTTGTCCATGTTGTGTAGCAAAATGCGATGCCATACCAGATAAATTATTCCCTGATGTATACGGAACATACTATGCAGGACTGTGCGGTACTCTGCAATACTGTGTCAATGTGTGCAATTCTGTTTGGTACTGGGATGTGTGCGGTGCTGTGGGGTAGAGAAATGGAAAAAAATTGTGCCATAATATGTTGCAATGTTACTGCAAAAAAGAATGTTTGTTTGTCATAAGATATGAAAACACTTATAAGTCATGTTGCTTTTCTTGTCTTTTGAAGGCCATTGGTCGTTTTTGATATATTCTTGCAGGAACTTCACTAGAAAAATCCTCTGTAACATTTGCATCTAGTCTTTCAGGAAAAGAGGTTGCTTTATTAAAGGTGTGTTTCCATTGAAAGTGAGTGTTAAGTTAAGCAAAGAGACATGATGATGTTTCAAAAAGAAATACAATGAAAATGTAAGCTAAGCTTTTTTTTTTTTGTTTTATTTGAGAGATAGTTTACTGTGTAAGCAGTGGCCACTAAAATTATGACTCATAATTAGGTCATCCATTCCATTTAGCAGGCTTTGAATCTATTTCTTCCACTGATCTTTGTTTTATCTTGGGAGATATCTTGTTTTGACTTGTTGTAAAATTATTATCTTTATTATTATTGAAGAGTTTAACTATCGATTCCAGTGTGTTAAACACTCTGTGAAAAGTGTCCCTGAAAGTTAATGGATTTTGTGGCTAGACATGGCTTGTGTATAAACAACTCATGAAATTAAGTGTCAAGGGAAGGAATTAATCATGGCATTTTTCCAAGCTGGAAATTTAACTTATCTTCAGGCACAGAAGATTACACCTGCCACCTAAAGCAGAATGGTTCACATGCTAAAAAGTGTATTGTTCCATAACTTGGTGATGATATTATTCACACTACAATGGTAGGTGGTTGGCAGCAATGGAGGAAGCTACTTCTGAGCATAGGTAAAGGGTTGCAAAATAAGGGAGACTTCACATTTGCATATGAGGGTATAAAACTTAGAATAACCAGGGAATTTTCCAACTCCCTGGAATAACTAAACAGAGGGCAGGGTCACCTGAGCTGAAAATTAATGTTGTCTCCCCAGAGGCACCAGAAAAATGTTTTGCCCTTGCATGTCATGAGCCCTGTGCCCTTCCAACACTCTGTACGTGCCATTACTTTTCTGCACTCTAAACTAAAGAAGCCATTCATGGAATAGTCGACATTACACACTACCTTTGTGTGGCGTTGATACATGCATTGGAATACTAATGTACTTTGGTAGAGGTGTAGGCAATAAGTTACTTTTTACATTACCATGACAATCTCTCCTTCTTGACATTTTGATTAAGATCAAGATGAGCAGCATCTTTGTTATCAGCTAAAATAGATGTACATGACGTATTGATGTACATGAGTAAAGTATGTCCTGTCCTTCCAGGCTGTGACATTTTTTTTATCTGATATGAACTAGCCTGCAGTCTTAAAGAGTATTTCTATATATTTACATAACTCAAAGTCACAAGTCAAGATGCTTGGATAGCACACACATATTGTTCATCTTTGACCGTATAGCATCATAAAGTATAAACTGAAACAAAAATGAGCAAATATTATTTGGTGTACAGTACATGTATATATGTGTGTAGTAGTTAACATACTTAATACATAATATTTTACAGTATTTGCCAAGTCTTCATGTAGCATACAGATGCTGATTATGTAAACAAATGGGCACTTTGTGTATAAATGTGAAGTTAGAAGAATTCTTGTGGTTGTGGGCTTGTAAATGAATAATTCCTTTCAACTCTTGCAGTGCACATGGTATTTTATTCCGATTTGGCCTAATTAATATCCCTTACTCTCTGCCGTAGCCAGAGGAATATATATTTGGGCTACTTCCCTGGGACACATTGTAAAGAGTTACTCTTCTTAAAGCTAATTTTAAGTAAATAAATGTTTTGAGTTTGAAAAGAGAAAAATTTAGTATTGTCTGTAACATGCCTTTAATAAGTGCTATTCCTGACTGTAAAGTTTTATATCTATAATTTCACAAAGAGGTGCATGGTTATGACTGACTTCTTGTAAAAAGTGAGTCACACTGTAAAAATCTTTCATTGGATTGGACAAGGTATTGCTGGTTGGAAATCTTTAGAAGAATTAAAAGATATGTTTTTTACTTTGGTACTAGGTGTTTTTCTTGCCTTATTTTGATAGTTCAGCTGTTTACCAGTCTGATACATTTCTTTTATCATTTATTGTTGTACATAAAGAATTATTTTATTTTTATGGAAAGTTTAATTACTTTTAAAGTATGACATTTTGGAAGGATTGTTACGATTATAATGGTGGTGCACCTTTCATTAAATTGGTGTTTATGTAATCATGAATAGTTGAAAGCAGCTGTTATTAATACTAGTGAGGTTGCTCTTAATTCTATGCCAGCTGTGATGCGTGCAATGTGATGAACAGGGAATAATTTAGTATTCCTATTTTGCATAGCAGTTTCAAGGATTTTTTACTTCTTTAGTGTGGATCACTGAAAACCCTATTGTTATGCACACAAAAAAGTGCTACACATATTTACATTTGTGTAGCAGTTTGGCCAGCTTGTGTAGCAAATTGGGTTGCAATCCTGAATAAATTATTCCCTGATAAAGTGCATGTTTAATAGCAAAACAGCACAGTGATAGTGTAAGTATTTTTAAGCCTGTTAAGTATGCAACTGTGATATAAAGTTTGTAGCTTTGATTTGGCTGGGATTGAGGTTATAGTTTAAAAGTAAAAAGATACATAACTATTTATTGAGTTTTCTCCCCTCTGTTGTAGAAATGGTAAACAGTTGTATTTTCAGGTTATTATCCATGCTTTCATCCAGCTTGAAGATTTAATATATCAAGATAATATGAAGTACAAATACTTGTCATATGTTGATCTTTCCTGTAGAACAGTTTTTTTTTATTTTCTTGGAAAAAGATTATCAGGGTCACCAGAGGTCAGGCTTTAAAGGGTTGTGAATAATGGATATTGAGGTATGCATCATTGATAGTCTGTACACCTGGTATGTAGATGTGCCCAGATTATGCCTATTGTTTTAGAGGATGCCAAAAGTTATCTGAGGTCACCTGGTCAAATTATGAAACCTTAAAAATAATGTACACTCAAGAAAGAATCATAGATTTATCTTGTACTTAGTTTGTGGGAACATCGCATAGAGTGCAATGACCCAATTATTTTGGTAGAGCGTAAAACCACTACTACCATACTGCAGTTTGATTTTGTGTTCAAATATTCATTTCTAGCATTTATAAGAGCTATTTCTAGTGAAGAAGGGCCTTCTGCAAGGCAGCCATCAAAACCTAAATACATTTTAGCATTTTGATTAATAGAATACTTGGTAAAATACTGCAATACACTTTTACATTACAGGGTGTTAACATCTATATATATATATATATATATATATATATATATATAGCAACACAAGGTTATGTTGCACAATGAGTGAAGAAGATGTCTACAATGGCATAAGAAAACCAAGTTGTAATATGTATCCATTAACATGAACATACCATGTTTTATTTAAGACCAGGCTGTTGAGACTTTATTGAAATTCTGGAAGTAAGTTATTATCAGCACAATTTCCACTTCACCAGGGTTGAAATGGCAGGTGTTGTCACTCCAGGTTTCCAGAAAGTCAGGAATGGCTGTGTTGATGTGACAATCTGTCTCCTGCTTTGAATTAAATTATTCACCTTGGTTTAGGTCTAATTCGCGATATTTTTATTACAACTCATGAAAAGATACTTATGAGGGAAACTACAGGATATTTTGACAGGTTACCTGATATTTCAGAGTAATGTTGTGATGACTGCAGAGAATCCTCAAACATTTATACAGAAAGCAGGTGAAGAAAACTTTTATGCCAAGTCAGTATTTGAAGATTAGGTATTTAAGCCTGCTCTGTTACAAATGTAATAATTTAATCTTAGTTTTCACTTTCTGGCCACGAGTTTACAGGAACTTTTGTTTTCATTTTGATGCTATTTAAACTTGGTTTCCTTTCTGTTTGACTGACAGTTTGGATGAGGGGGGGGGGCGGTGAGGGGCTGTGGAGAAATTTATTATAGATAGAGTAGGATGAAATCAGAAGTATGGCAGTATTGTCACTGTAACATTTGTAGCTGCAGGGAAACTTGTTTGGCAGGGCAGGGGAGGTGAGGGTGGGGTTATTTTGTGTGTAGAATGCTGACCTTATTCAAAGTTTACCAAAACCTTGAACCTTCATTCCAAAACTTTGGGGAGGTGATTGCTGCTGTACCCCTACCATGTTAAGTCACTAGTGTAACTGAAGCCTTTGAGGCCTGCCTCGTAATAACATTGGCTGCATCCATCTGTTGCAGCGTGTAGTATGTAATGACATGGTATGCTTGGTAAACCATTTTGTATAAGACTAATTCACTAAATCACAGTGTATTTATGTACCAGTTTTTTGTAGCAGGCAGGCTTCCATGCTAAATTTTTTTTTGTAAAATTATGAAGAGGAAATTCCTTTGTTAGACATTATATTTTTTATGATAGATAACTAAGTCTTTCTGACGAAAAGATTTTCCCTTCAAACAGATTGAACTGGCATGTAAAAATGTAGGAAAAATTGAGCAATGTGTGTGAGACAATCAACCCTCACATTAATGTACTTTGCCATATATAACAATATATTTTATTACATTGCTTGTTTGTGGAGGTGTGTTTATCTTGTTATGTACAATACAGATATTAAAACAAAGCTTACATAGAGTTGTTTATTTGTACTTGTTTATGTTTATTTTTATATTGTTAGGCCCATAGAATAGTTGAAGGATAGGGGGAGGGAAACAAGGTCTGGACTAATATCCTCCTTTGTAGCAACCTCTCTTTTTGACTCCTAACATTGCTTTTCAAGGGTAATTTAGTGAATACTTTGTCAAGTTGTACCCAAAACATGTCATCCAAGTACTGAATTCAAGGATTTTTGTCCCCATACTTAGGCCTTCCTCCCTTCCCAATCATGGTTATAGGATGAGTGGCAAAAATCCGTGTGAAAAAGATGGCAGGGTGGGCTAAAAATTACCTGCAGAAAATTTACTGTGTGACAATGTCAAAGTGAAAGCAAGGGGGGTTTAAGAAACGAACTTGATGAAAATATACTGGACCTGTAAACAGCCAATTTATAGAGCAGAATAATCTCAAACTTGCTAAAAATGGGGGCATGACATAATCATGAGACCTTAAAGGCAGACATTCATCACCCAAAGTACATGCATTGTTCATACTTCTGATACGCTATTGTGTAATAAAAGTCATTAAATTGAAGCATCTGATAACCGAACATTCTTGGATTTTAGTTTGATGAGAAATGTGCATGAAGTGTTAATAGTTTCTTTGTGATCTGAGGAAGTTAAAAAAGTGTTGTTTACAAACATGAAAAGAGAAAAAACCATTGAGGTGGGAACGTGTGTTCAACCGTACTATACGTTATGATCAAGTCCCAGCTTGCCCTCATGTGAAATTAAAGGCCAGAAGGCATTCCAGCATCACCCACCCCAATTCTGAGACATGAGCTGTATCTTCCCAATTTCTTCGTTGCTTCTTTGCACAGACGTACCAGCCTAGGTCAAAAGGGCTTCACTGCCCCCTCTCCACCCTCGGGAGACCTATTTCTCGGGCAGATACTCGAAAAAGCAGTTCAATTCTTTTGGATAATAAAGCTTTTCCTTACTAAAACGGTTCAACCCACGATAATATCCCGTACGCCTATGTCCCCTTACAAGAATCTTGAAAATAATTCAAACATAAATATGACATAGGGGTAAACCAACTGACCAATGAGTTATTTTGCATAATTTGAAAAAGCAGAAAACGAGGATGGTACAAGATTAAAAAAAAAAACCCAACTTCAGTGAGGATAACAGCATATACTAATACAAATTAGTATACGGCATGTATATGAGGATATACTGATTCAAATTGGGGTGAAAAAACACGTCGAATGGTTAACCGCGATCAACTCGATGGTGCATCACTCTCCGGTGTTTAAAGGCAATGAATCGCCTTTTACACCGGCTCAGTATCCAACTTTGACGACTGGGCAACCGATTGATTTGACGTCAAGCCATTCAAGTTCCAGTAAAGCCGCAGAGGCTGGTAAAACCAACCGATCTTTGAATATTGGTATGAAACGATGAGTAATGACTGATCCATTTCTCCTACAACGTGTGATTTTGTTTATCAAACGTATTTTTGAGGATACCTTTGATTTTTGTTTGAACCATGAGATATCAAAATCATGTTTAGATGCAACTTACTTAGCCAGCAAAGTGCAGCTTCCTGCATTTTCAGATTTCATTTTTTTGAGTAAAAACGCACAAATTTGGTTGGTTTGTCGACTGATGATGTTATTCACCTTAGATGGCGTGACTGTCGCCACCCCACCTATGTCAAAAAAGTTACAACAGTGACAGGTAGCACCAACTTGCATCTTAATCAACTTGCGTAAAAAATTCTTAAAGTGGAGGAATGTTCGCTCAGCCTGAAGACATCTTTTACCCTTACATAAAGTTAAATGAGGTTTTACGGCTCAATTGCATAACAGAAAGGAAAATAACTATATTGTTACAATTTCTAAATGTATTATAAAATCAAAGTTTCCCCACGTATAAGTCCATGATTTTGCATCTAAGCCACCCTACATAAATCAAAATTTTTAAAGAGCATAGTCTCACCTAAGAGGACCAGACCTCCCATAACACCTAGCCCCTCCCCCCCCCCCCAGGGAAAAAATTGAAAAATTCATAAGGATTCTAAACACATAACCAATTCGAAGTTTTGACAGTGATGGCATAATTTTCAGTTTAAGCCACGTTACATAAAGTTCACCTTTTCCCAAGAAAATCACCCAATGCGGCAACTCTGCACGGGTTGACAAAGGAAGGGTCGGAACGATATTTGTCTATCCTAGGTACTCAACTGGACTACCCCCTTGGATTTCGCCAAGACCACGGCCCTGGAAGTGCAGTACTTTCAGAGTCTTTTGAAGAAAAGACCCGTCCACACGATCATACATTTGTCTATTTCTGTTGTCATGCAAATGTATAGCATTGTTTCACAGATTCCCTCTTGAAGTATGCAGCACCGTGTACTACTATACGCGTAATGTTCATGCACCGTATATAGTTTAGTGCCAAGCTTCTGCTTCTCGGACTTAAATGTCCTGAATTGTTGATTTTTACTGAATATCCCAATTATCGAGTAATATGCAATTTAAGGCGATGATTCCTCGTACCAGGATCATATATATTATGAATAAATGATACGGGTACACTGTTAAAAATAAATCTGTTAATTTACAGATATTCCCTGGTAATAAAGTTTCGAAACAGTTTCTGTAAAATCAAATTACTAAAATTTTCTGCTTAATTTTATAATTTTTTGTGTAATATTTAAAGATGTCTTCTGTTAAAATTAACAGAGATTACATATAAATCTGGTTCAATTATGTAAAAATTATTTAAATATTAAAATCCATTTCTTAATAATTCGATCGAATTACGTCGACTCCCGTAAGAGGAGTCATGTGAGCAACCTCTCAGCCTTTAGACTTCCAAATTTGTATGCATTATCTTAGCCTTAAGAACGAAAAGTCAGTTGCCAAAAACTGGCAATTCTGGTTATTACGATTACGTTGACGTAAAGGAATTCTATATATCGGGGCATTACCAAAAATCTCAAACAATGTAATCATTGTTTAAGAAATAAATACTACAAACAATATCAATATATCAGTTTAAAGAAAGTTATTAGTTATTCAGTTCCTGATAAAAAAAAGAAAAAAGAAAAAAAAACATGAAGTTACGAGGTAGCAATCATTGTAAAAGAAAAATATGGACAAAAATAAAGTCCGCCTACTTAAGTTTAATTTCCCATACGTCATAAAGCGGTGAATTTACAGATACTTTTTACAGAACGGTTTTTGAAAAAGACCGAGCATTTATAGCATTTGTATTGTTTAACTGATTCGTTACATTATAAACATGTATGTTACGTGATTGCAGTATACTAATATAAAACAGCAAAAACACAAAAGTACTGTAAAAATGTCTCTAAATTTACAGAAATTTTTTGACACCGTAAGACCCCAATTTTTTTTCAAATGTTTCGAACATTTATTAGAAAGATGACACATGCAGCTAAAACTTTGAACACCGTCATACATGTTGTACATTGTTCAACTTTGTTGGAAAGCTGCACGATCATACATTTTGTTCATGGACATCGCAATACACATTTATGTTAAAATTTTGAATAAATGTCTGATCGTGTAGACCGTCGATCGTTTACGAAAGAAGAGAGTGTTAGTGCACGGTACTCTTGTTTTAAATGTTTCTTGGTGTTTGGGCTTATCCATTCTTCGTAAATATTTTCTAAACTATATTATCGGTGTTGTATACAGGTATACGAGAACTAAAAAATTGGGTAAGTGCCAATTTCATGTTGGTCCCCCTCAAAAAAGACCCTAGATCCGCCCGCATTGTCCCTGAATCCCAACGCCTACTGAGGAGAGCTTCGCTTCACCACGACGCTCAGGTACTCATTTTGGTGTGCCCCTACGACGGAACGTTGAACCTCCAGTGTTCCCCTGCCATTCGAAAAGTCTGCAACTGGGTAGAACTAATTGTTTATTAGTTCTTCGGCCTTTTTGTAAACACAATACCTCAACATAACAATAATGGATACCTCTCATACTTGGATTATAGAACAATTGTGTTGAAAAAAGAATCCTGTTGTTTTACTGAAGGTCAAAGGTCACGAGAGGTCATAAGCCGAAAACAATGAAAACACGACATTTCTAGGTATGAAGCATGGATGCTTTCTATAGGATGCGTTGTAAGTCAGAAGATAGTGAACCCTGTTGGTTGTGGTAGAGGTCAAAGGTTATCGGAAGTCACCGAAGGTGAAAATAACGAAATTTTTATAACTGTATGTCAAGGTAGCAACATTTTCATACTTGGTATATAACTGGCATATTAAAGGGTAGAACCCTATTGTTGACAGAGGAGTTCAGAGGTCATTTGGGGTCATCAGAGGTTTAACCCGAAAATCTTAAAAAAAAAAAAAAAAAAAAAGAACACGATATTTCAAGACAGGGATGACGGATACTTTTCAGTATTTGGTATACAGATTGTTACGCTAAGAGACAGAGAAAACCGTATGGGATTGTTGGGGATTGAAGCTCATCTAAGGTTACCAGAGCTGAAAACTACGAAAACGTCCTAAACTAAATAGACAGAGGGCGGTACCTCCAAATTATACCCGGCGCTTCGTAACCATCGAAAAGTTAGAGCTGAATTTTTCTACCATTCCAAAGATTAAAAGTATTGAGAACAGCGTGTATTTTTCACAAGCATAACGGTTGCAGTAATAATTTTAATTGGAATAGCATAATTATGAACACGTGTAAAGAATGCTTTGATTATCGTACGATCAG
>WURT03422819.1:0-15997 GCA_009936505.3 Holothuria glaberrima
TGGCTTGTTTTCCCTACTCCATTGCTTATGCTGAGCACCAAGCACAATGGTAGTAGGTTCCATTTTTAAAGTCTTTGCTATGACCCGGCTAGGATTCGAACCGCCGACCTTCCGGCTGCAAGCCGGATGCTCCAACCATTTGACCGTGCAGTCGGTCAAGGAAAATTCAGAACTGGAATTTCGAACTAATAGATTCACCAATGTAAAATCAACTTAAAAAATGTAAAGCTGTAAACTTACAAGTAAGTATGCTACTTGCTGTGCAGTAAATCGAATGTAGAATAATGCAGAATTTCTCTCTTTTTGCACAAGTCTCTTTTTCAAGGAATTTTTTGTAAAACGTTCAAATGTTACAAATAGTAAGCTTTTTGTTTTTGCTTCAGTATTATTCTTTGGATTTTCAATTTAATTGTTTTCACTTGTCAAGTCAGAATTTTCTTTTAATTTCATCCTTATTCTTTAAAAGGCAACAAATCCTACCCCAAACAGTAAAACTTCTCTGATTTAATCGTGATTCAGTCATCGTATTATTATGAAGTGAGGTATGTATTTTATGCAAACTTGTATTTTATGCCTACAAAAGTTTTAACAAAAATTGAAATTATCTCCTTCAAGAGACTGTGAGTAAGTTTTATCATCGGATGTGATTTCGCACACCTTCTTTAAGTCGGACTTCACGAACATCAGCTGACATTTCATGGACACATTTGGTGCTTATTTTAGGGAAATGTTATGCTTAAAATCATTGCACCAACATGGCATTCAAAGAAATTACCTTAAATCATTGTTAAACTGTTCAGTCTCACCAATAAATTCTAGCAATAACTTTATCTCCTCAGTATATCATGCATAACAAGAGTAACGGATGTTGCATCATTTGAATTTTTGGAAGTTTGGGTCAACAAATTAATTCTGTGCAACAAATATCTAAATATCTAAAGAGCTTGAATAAGTTTTATCATCGGATAAGATTTCGCATACCTTCTTTAAGTCGGACTTCACGAACATCCATTGACATTTCATGGACACATCTGCTGCCTATTTTAGGGAAATATTGTGCTTAAAATCATTGCACCAACATGGCATTCAAAGAAATTAACTTTAATCATTATTAAACTGTTCAGTCTTACCAATAAACTCTAGCAATAACTTTATCTCCTCAATATATCATGCATAACAAGAGTAACGGATGTTGCATCACTTGAATTTTTTGTTAGTTTGGGTCAACACATTAATTTTGTGCAAAAAATAACTAAAGTTCTCCATGTGAGAGAATTATTTCTTGAAAAGAAAGCTACAGTACTTCCTTATTTTGAATTGCCTATCGTTCTACCTGTATCTTGTCTTAAAATATAAAAATTTTCTGTAAAACAAATACGATATTTCCCTTTAAGACAAAATAATGCACGGTATTATTCGCAAAAACTGTTTTCCCGAAAGCTAGATCCCTGGCATATCTCCCAGAGTATTTACGGCGGTAGCGAGGAAAAATCGCCCCAGATCCTACTAGGGTGCTTCTTTCCAGAACTGTAAAGATTACTGGCTCCTTGTTTTGAGTATATATCAATGGTTAACAAGGAAGTTGGCCCGGAAGCTGCACCAGAAAGCTTTTAAATAATATGGGCTTACAATTTAATATATTCCAATTACCAAATTTAAAGAAGCAAAATGTGTATTAGTGAAATATCAGTGTATGGCCTCACGTGACCAAAATAATGGATAATAATGTATACATAGCAAAATGTTACTGAGTATAGTAATGACAATAAAATTATGCGTCAAATGCAAAATAAGGTGAAAACTAAGAGCTTACTGTAAGTAAAGCCTGTATGTCAAGACTGCTATTTAATGAAATCAAGGGCGTTTGGTACGCATGTCCAAAACCAGGGGACAGACGCGTAGCTTAGGTAAGGGTTCGGGGGGTTTACCCCCTTCCCATGAACCAAGCTTGAAAAAATGTCAAAAATCATCCGAGTTGTGGGGAAAATATGCTGACACGATAAACTCCACTACGTTTGGGCACAAACATTGCACCATTTTGAATCTGGAGACCTAAAAAGCCGTTTTCCCCCAATATTCCCCCATGTCAAACTCCAACAAAACCCTCCTCATGACAAAATCCTTGCTACGCACCTGCCAGGGGATGACTTTTATCCACCCTTCAGCCACCTTTTAGGAGATGCTCTCAACTTATGAAGAGTTTCTGGATCCCAGTGCCTCCGAACTGCGACATCCACTAGTATCTTAATTTAATGCCTACTCAAAATTAACACTGTGTGGTCATGATTTGCTTGTCAATGCAGGTAACATGAGTATTGGTCATTCAGTTGGATTGGCGTGTATCGTTCAGTGCCATTTGGGTACATAAATTTCATATTTATGTCCACAGTTTGATAAAAATTCAATATCTTTTGAGAAATAATTTTACATTGGAACAGTTGATTTGTAGAGTTGGTGATGATGTGATTAAATTTTTACAATCGGTGTCGAACAATCATGAGAAGTAAAAAAAGAAAGATTTTATTTCATTCGTACTAGCTCCATAATTATACTCTTAAGAGTGGAGCAGAATATTGCCCCAAAGAAAAAGATGCCCAGAACGTTTAGTTTTGATCTTGTTTTGATTCCAAGGCGGTCATGTCTGTCTAGGATCTTGTTTGGATTCTAAGGCCGTCATGTGTGTCCAGGCCAGGGTGTACCTTTTTGGAGGCCCTGGGCACAAACTAATGAGGGGGACCCCTCGACTGTAAATCGATCTTTAGTGTAGCCTTATAATTATACAAGACAGCCAAACATAAAGTAATCAGTGGCTACCTCTGGATTCAATCTGGATTACTCTACCCAAAAAATACAATAATGTTGTTTTGTGGGGCGCCTTTTGATGGGGGCACGTGCCCCGTATGGCCCACGCTTAAATCCGGCCCTGTGTGAGTCTGAAAGTGAAACTTATCGTTAAGTGAAAGGGAAAGTGGATGTAACGGAACAGGAATCAAAATTACCAAGGATGTAACGAAACATGATGGTGTATGAATTAAACATCTTTATTATTTCGGAGCTCTTCGCGCTGAGTTTAACAATCGGTACGCTGTTCTGTAGATTATACAATTATGGAAAGATTAAGCACCCCCAAAATGACTTTCAGCCCCCTTCCCTTTTGCTTACACATCCCCTAACTCACAAAATGTATCGTAACACTTTCACGATGACACCTTAAGTACAGTTATGTGGATTGAGGAAACATCATTACATAGGAAGGAAGGGTACAAAAATTGGGTGGGCGTGCCCACCAAATTTCTTGACAGTTCATCTGACTGTACACTAATTAGTGTGCAGTTAAACTTACTATCATAACGAACTTTTTGTCCTAGATAAAAGGCATCCTTTTCCTGCAGTCCCCCATTTATCTGTTTACATAAAAAAAAAAAAGCAATGAGTTGCAGTAGAAATTTAAAGCAACCCCTCGTCATTATTTTTGTACACTCAATAATTTGAAAACGTGAAGAATAAATACAGAAGGTAAAAAAAGGTAAGTCCTTATATTCACCAAAAACAACAAACTGCAAAAGAGCAAACCAAAATGGCGTAGTTTACCCAACGTTGATTGTAATGCACGGTGGTCGTAACTGGTTCCTCTGAAAGACCTGCAGATCCTTAAATATTACTTACGGGAAACGTCTTGAACACTTTCTTTAATATGTGTTTCATTTTTCGCTAAACCAAAAATTACACTTATTGGAATTAAAGATTAAAGAAGGAACTGTAAGAGCAGTGCACGAAAAGTTCTGGCACAGCAAAACGGTTTATTTGATCAATATTGGTACTAAAAAGAGTGCACATTTTTTTTCCTCTGTGTATAAGAGAAATCTCTATACATAAGAGCATATCTCCAAAGACCAACTAGTTCTCGTAGCTTTGGCTCATGAACCAAAAAACTGTATAGTCAATCAGTACAACGAACAGCAACATACATCTAGATGAATCATAGTGTTTGCCATGAGGTCTTGCAAAACTTAATTCTCCATCGCTATGAGGCCATATAAAGTTCTTAATTGCACCATTGTAATTTAATACAATTCTACTACTGTAAGACCTCTGCTACGTTCTTGGGTCGACGAAACCAGAAATTTCATCTAATAATGCTTGCATCAAAAGCGCCTCACTCTTCCGTTGGTAATCAGCGCCGCCTCGCTTTCTCTTCATTGGATTCGTAATAGGACCTGCAGGGAACAAAGATACCATTAACGTCATGCAATTGAAGAAAAAATACAGGATGTTATCTAAAATATTAAACTTCAATAACAGCAAACAGGTAACTTTACATACAACATTTTTCGATAGCTGAGCAGTGTGGAAAGATGTAGAAAATTTTTAAGCGACGAGAAATAGAGAACACAGTAAGTAAGCAGTTTTAAACAGGCACATATGTTTATAGAGACCGAGAGGTATTGGGTTAAAACAAGACCACTGTTGAAAGGTAAATCTAAAAGTTCATTTTAAGACCAGCTTGCATGGTTGGCCGTGAAGCATCAGGTAATATGACAAACCCTATAGACCCAAACAACCATGTGACCAGGTGACAAGTTCACTGTTTTTAAGTGTTTAAATTGAATTTTCCCTCTGAACAGGTAAAAAGAAACTGTGGTAACAACCATTAGGTTTCGGTCTGTAATTCCGGATCTGCTGCCTGCACTACTACACAGTTTTATGTAGTGTTGTCTATAGAATTTCGTAAGTCTTTGCCATTCAATTGCCGCTCTCCACCAAAGGATTAAACGGGTATCTTTAAGACATTATGCGACTGGCGCTGTATAAAACCGGCTTGCAGCTCCCTAGGGTTTTTCTTTGGAATGGAGGTCATCGCTTATCAAGAACAATAATTTTCACAACTATTTGATAGCTTGTTAAAAGAGTTATCAAAGAAATAAAATACTATTTTTTATTGCTACTTTTTAAGAAGGTTAGCTTTACTTACACTCTAAAAGAATGGACAAACGTTTCACCAAATCTAGGCACGTATGTGAAAATACTTAATTTGGGTAAAGTTTGCCTAATAATTGTTGATTCACGGGCAACCCAGATGTTGAATTTTCAATTTAGTGATAACCAGACTCTTGTTAAACCCATTAATCACCAATTATTGGGCAAACTTTACCTAGTTTCAGTATCTTTAAATGCGTGCCCAGCATTACTAAAAATTTTACCCGGCTTTTTTCGGAGTGTAAGATCCATGTGTGGACATCACGGACTTCTTATATAAATGGACAGAGCATATTGTACTAACGTCCTATGCGTAAATTGTCGCCACAGTACGTTTAAGGGTAGGCTTACCAATATGGCTACCTGCTATAGCATTGTGTGTAAAAGTTTGGACTTGCTCAAGAGGCTCTGTATCGACAGATTGTATGAGAAGCTTGTGATATTTTTGAAAGAATGAAAGCTCAGGTCAAATTCAACAGACAGAATGAAGGACTGTGATATTGTTCTTCCATTCATGTTTTATATTTTGTCTGAAATATTTGCAGATTCATCTTCAAATTGGAAAAATGGTAGTAGCATAGCGGCCATCTTGGTAAGCCTCAATTTATTTGAACGGTGGCGACCGAATTGGTCACGTGAGCCTCTGTCCATACGTATGGGAAGTCCGCGGTAGGCATCTACATATTTACTCACGTCTTTCATTGGCTCGGTTTTTACAGCTTTGACTGAATATGGAGGGCAAAAGATGGAGTCCACATGAAATACGGCGAGGCGTTCTCTCTGATCTTTGACCCTCCGACGTGGAAACAATCGGAACAATAAGAAATATTGTTGTGCAAACTGACAGTGCAAGTCCAGGCAATGGCAGCATCTGTGACGAGAAATTGAAAAGTGAAAACTTTCTTTCATTAATCCCGTACTGTTAGAAATGTACTAAAATTATATCCATACAACAAGTTACATCATGGGATCAAAATGGTTCTGATGTCAGTGAGAAACAGGCCCGTAGACAGGAGGCCCGTCCCCCTGAAATTTTTACCCCGTGGAAAGTTTCAAGTTGCCTTTGACTTAATACATTTTAACTCATTTGGCCCCCTGGAAATTTTTTCGCCACCCAAAAGCCATTTCGCCCCCTTCAGTACCTTGTCTGGCTACGGGCCGGGTTAGAAATAGGAAAAAAGACAAATTTATAGGCCAAAAATTACATTCTTCGTATCTTGTGTGCTATACAGTTGAGACGTCGCTTTTTGTCAGGGTTGGGGGTCTCGAGGCCAAATTTTCAGGCATTGGCTTCGGCTTCGGTCTCGTGAGGTGATGCCTCGGCTCTGTAGCCTGGCCTCGGATTTTTTAGCCGAGGTCTCTCGAGCCCTGAACGAGATCTTGGTGTTTAATGACAGTTGCCCAAAGAACAGATTTCTGTGTCAAATGTTTAAGAGTGTTTAATTCCCACCATGTATGACTTAATATTGAATCGATATACAGCAAAGGTGGCACCAGATGCCCACGCCCACGGGAGGTCTAGCACTCGTTGGTCAAACTGAGATTTTGTTGGGAGAGAAAGCATTGTTGTCGTTGACATTAGGCTAGCTCATCATAACTGGGTGCCGAATTTCCTATCAAAGACTACAAGCAGACTGGCTGTCCATGCTTGTTTTAATCAGAATTGTAGTGACGATTGTGTTTGGAGTCAGGGTACCTGCAAGCTTGCCTACGTAGCATACTATACGGCATATTCCTTCTACAGTCATGTTTGTGAAGCCTAATAGGTGTACTTAACAGAGTCCGCTCCACGGGGTACCTGCAGGCTGCATCACAGGTATCAAATTTTTCTCATACTGGGAACCGACTCATATAACATTCACAATGAAATGTTTGCTTGGAGTGCGATTTATTTCAACCTAGGTTTTTATAGAAAGCCAATTTTCAGAGGGGGCTTGGAAGAAGGGGCGGAAGACCATACCCAGGGAAGACTGGCACCCCTCGTTTTGTACTTCGTCAGTTTCTTCGGAGTGCGAAAATGGGATCCCCAACGGATGTCACGATGATTCAACTATTTCTTGCTAATAATGAAAGCAAGTTCTTTAACATAATCTCCAAATTTTCGGCCCAATTTGCGCATTTACGAGCTTCGGTAACAATTTGTCTCCTATTGTGGTTTCATTGAGCTAACGAGAGCATCGACATGGACCTTTAAAGGAAAATGATTCCCCATTCATAAACTAGATGATGTAACTGCTGGAGTGAACTCCACATTGTATCCTTCAGGTATGCCATCCAAGAACTAAGGATCCTTTCTGGCCATTGCTAGCCATCTCCAAACACTCGCATTTTTCCTCAATGTGAGGCACTTTAGTCGGGAAACGGCAAGTACAGAATCAGCCAGCTATGGGGATGATGCCCCTTCGAAAACAGAGGTCTTGTAAAATGTAACAACAGAACTGTTCTAATGGAGGAAAATAGTTTTGAACTTCTAGTTTCCGTTAAGTAAATTATAGCAAAATGACATGTTACAATTTGTAGCCGATATTTATAGTTAGCCTATAATACATAATAAAGTGCTCTCTAAGCAAAACATATAAACAATTTAAATGGTGGCGAAAGGAGGGGAAAATGTTGTAACTAGCACTGTCCCTCGGTTACTCCGGACCCCTCCTATAAATTAGTGGAAATACTCAGCAACCATTACCATGGAAAAAAGCCCACAAACTGAACTTGGTCAAACCTTGGTCACCCCTGGTGACCGTTAGATTCTATCTGTTGCTACAGAAATTGACGTTTTCACCATACAAATGTGAATACAGAAATTAAAATTGCACTTTTTGTTGCCAAAAGCTGAGATTACCTGATAACTGAACTCAAATGGCGGCCATATTTAAATCTGAAACGGCGGCTGGTCACTTGATGGTAGTGATGGGTACTTAGCATTATTTGAATCAGCCTATTCAATGGTAGCCTGCCTATAATCAAACTTTCATGATTTAGTCAAAAAGTTCAAAATTTTCCCATCGACCAAATGAAATAAATGTTGTCTGTTGAAATCATAATGGCCATCGTTTGATCCCCTTCCGACCGTCAGGTAATAGGCCTATTCTTAATCACAAAATTGGATTTACATACTCTAAAAATGTAGGTATCGAATTTAAATCACATATTTATGTTATTTTGTGTATGTTGCCCAAATGCTGAGATGCTTTAGTTAATAGACTAGATTCCATAGCGCCAGTTTTAAATTAAAAATGGCGGCCAGTCACGTGATGGTAGCGATAGATATCAAATATCATATGAATCAGCATATTTGAGCGTACGTAGAGGGCAAACATTCATGGTTTGGTCAAAAAGTTCACAATTTTACCCTCAGCCGAATAAAATACGTTCATGGCGGCCATTTTGATTCCAAAATGGCCGCCGTTTGATTCCCTTTGCAAATGTAGGTATCGATATTTAAATCACATTTGTACATTGCCTAGACGCTGAGATACCCAAGTAAAGAGACTCCAATTCAATGGCGGTCATTTTAAAATTGGAAATGGCGGCTGGTCACGTGATGGTTGGGATGGGCATAAAGCGTAATATGAATCAGCATACTTGAAAGTACCTATGAGGAAATTTTTTAAGCTTTTGTCAAAAAGTGAACAATTCACCCAAAATTTGGCCCTTGGCCGATGTGCTATTACTGAAATATTCACATGGTTGCATAATAATCACTGGGTTGACCTTGAAAATGGACGGCTCTAAGAAATTTTGTTTGGGGGCAAACTCAAGTAGGTTATCAGGGAGGTTAGGACACCCGCCAATGGTTTGCACAAGATAGGCCTTGTACAGTAAGAGTATGGTTATTATTATTTATTACAGTGATGCCTTATGTATGTGTTCAAAGCTCTTCAAAAGCCATCTCAGGCATTCAGTCATGCGCTGTGCTACCGGTGTCTTTAAAACAGGAGAACCCCTCTCTTCAGACCTTCTCCTTTGGGAAAATTTGAAATATTTTAAGGGTCCTTAGGTGCAATTTGGTGCGTCATATTGTGCAAAATTCATAAGTGTGGGGAAAAGGGGACAAGGGGAGACCGCCCCCACTCTGGTTGGTTTGGTTGGATGACACGCTGCCAAAATATGGCATTGAATAGGAAAAATTACTTCAAAGTTTACCAAACCATGGAGTTACTTGAGACTAGCAACTCCCTGTTCAAACATTGCACAATATTGCTTCTAGGGCACTTAAAATGTTCAAAAAATTTCCAAAACGATGAAATTACTTCAAAATTTGTCAAACATTGCACCAGTTTGCATGTAGGGCATTTTAAATAGTCAAAGAATTTCCAAAAGGGAGGGGGACACCCCGTCCCCTTAGACCCCTCTCCCAGGACATTGATCACTAAAATTCACTCTCACCCCCACTTTCAAACTGCTTTCTACAGATTTAAAGAAAATTAGTGCAAACTTATTGACTTTTGATTCCTCGCCGAAGACTAAAGTAAAACATGTAGTCATGTAGTAGAAGTCAGTGATTGTCTGAGGTTAGTACCGGCCAAGAGGTAAAAACCTTGTAAACTATTTACAAACATGATATCTCAAGAGGGGCGACATTGATGGAGCTGCACTTAGCATGTAGGGTTGTGACTCCTTTTGGGAGTAGTTTCAGCTTTTGCCTAAAGCGAGAGGGAGCTTCTTTTTTGGAAACCCCAGAAAGTGAAAGTACTTAAGAAATAATTTCAGAAACAAAGAATCACTTGTCCTTTGGGATTTCTGGTTTAAATAAACAAAGAAATGAAAACTTTTTCAAACAAATGATGTTTAAAGCAGGCAAACTGTTTTGGGGGATAATGGTGAGTGATATACAGAACAGAAGCAAGCTATAATACATTTCAACGTGTGTATAACTTTAAAAAAACATAGGTGCTCACAAACTGTGTGAATTTAAATATTCCAGCTTGTCTTGTAACTTGTAAGTTGTTGCTACGATTATAAAATCACCAGTCTTGCTTAAACCTGATGTTTTGACACAAATGTGAAGGTGAACTGTCACCCGTGTTTGCAAAATGTACAAACACCCACTATGATAAAAGCACCCATTAAGTTTAATTACAGTTTAGTATGTCTACGTCATTGAAGCATACTTCAAATCAAATATCTGTGTATTACCTGTGTGTAAAGGATGAGTTTTCGCTACTTAATATAACGGCGACACTCCTGTAAGTAATCTGATGTTTATTACCGTTTAACTTGAGGGAATGGGTGACAGTTATCCATCTAGAATCACTGGATAATAAAAGATATTGCGGGGTTGTTCGAACTATTAGTAGCTTCATGATATAGGCATAGTGTTGTGTTTCTTAAAACCGGCCAAAGCCTAATGCTTAAATCACGTTGAAAAAGGTAAAAGCTGGTATAAATCCCTTTTAACATGGTCAAAATCAAGATTACATATAAATAAGGCAAATGGGATCTCTAAAGACTATATATATATATATATATATACAAGGGCTTGGATCCATCTTCAAAGGTGGGGGACTTTTCACCATGTACGTTTCGCCGTCCTGGGGGATGGGTCTAAGGCGAGGGGTGTCCCCCTCCCCTTTAAAAAAAAGGGAAATTTAAAGGTGTCTTTATGGCAAATGGTGCAATATTTGAGCGCAATTTAGCTTTTAAATGTAGTATCGACTCGTAAACTTAATTCATCACCGTTTTAGTTTTTATCATTTTTAAAAAAAGGGGGGCTTATAGGAGATGTCCTCCCCTTCCAAAAAAGTGAGGGGACGCGTCCCCCGACCCCCATGATCCACGCCCATATATATATATATGCGTGTGTATTTCACTCTCTGACCATGCACTAAAGAAAAGCTGGTATTGCTCGAAAGCTCTGCAAAAACAGTTTTGGATGTTTTATTTACCGAAGATGAGTCATTTGAAGAATACGATATGTTTACTATTTTCCAGGTAGTTGGTTTTCGTTTATAGTAACACTTATATTTGGGTTTTTGTAAGAATTCGTATGCCAATTAGTAGTACCCAAATAAATAAATTGATCCCTTTATTGTCTTTGCAAAATTTTGAATGGGTAGTTACATTATTGTTGTTATAAACTTCCTTAGGTACCTTCAGATAAATCAGCCTACCAAACAGTTTATAAAACGAAATGCACACTAATTACATTGATATTGCACCCATTTACTAGTTTTGTTGACATGAACGGGCAATTTTGTCGCACTTCATTTAATATATCATACATAGTTAAATTGCAAATCTGATGGGGGCATGGACATATAAATGTTTTCTAAGAGATAGCCTTGAAGAGCAAATTTTGTCGTCCCAGACAGTTCCAATTCGACCAAATAACCTACTTCCAGCCTCTGCCAAAACTGTCATAATTTCCTGCTTGTGTAGACGCAAAATTTGTTTATTGCTCCAGGTCAAGTCCTTGTGAGGAAACAAGGCCCCAATGTGTAATCAAAACACTCTCTCTGCATTGTGGGAAGTATCAGCTACTCGCATCATTTGAATATTTCAACAATGACAATCAAAGAGCAATCACCAATGGAGAACTCTGATAGCCTCAAACAAAAATGTACTTGGGGTGATGGGGTGAACTGCAGCAAACATGAGCAGTGTAATCTACAACTATGTGATTCCTTATAGCGGAAAAGAGTCTTCAAATTTGTTATATAAATATTTGAGGGGGGTGTAGTTTCTCGGGACATTTTATTAAATTTAATTTGTTGTTTACCTAGATTGCCTAATGGAACTATGACATTAGCACACTTTCTGGATAACCAATTAAACTGTGTACTATTGTCCACAGAACACCAAGATAAATTGAAATTTTGTAAAGGCATTGCCGTACACCGTTGATAAGCATAAGTATGATGTTATCAAGGGAATGAGGTCCAGGTAATGACGACTGTACACGTTGGAGAAGGTGTTGTGTTATCAAGGGAATGAGGTCCAGGTAATAACGACTGTATACGTTGGAGAAGGTGTTGTGTTATCAAGGGAATGAGGTCCAGGTAATAACGACTGTACACGTTGGAGAAGGTGTTGTGTTATCAAGAGAATGAGGTCCAGGTAATAACGACTGTACACGTTGGAGAAGGGAAAACACCTTTAAAGTTAAATTAAATCACGTCAAGTATTCCCCAGCTGTCATAGGAGTAGGAAGGTGTTCGAAACTGGGGAAAGGGGGCTGAGCGTTGATTCCGACGGCCCCTTGAGGGTCTAATATAGGGTGTCCTCCCCCTTTGGTAAGTTTTTGAATATTTGAGGGTCCTTAGTATACAAATGGGTGCAACATATTGGGCAGATGTTCAGGAAGATAAACTGCAAAGTTGTTGCATATTTACAGAGAAAACAAAGAAGGGGTTTTCGTCCTTGGATTGAGGGGGACATACTTCCGCCCACCACATTTTTGAGTGGGGGAAACCCCACCCCTCCCCGCGCTTCTAACGCCTATACTAGACCTTACCTGCATTCAAAAGACAGATTTTGGGCAGATGTTAAGGAAAATAACTGCAAATTTCAGCCTGTTGTACAAGACTGGAACAAGTGAACTGCTACAGCGCCATCTGTTATATGAGAGATGAACTTGGTTCGTGTACGCATGGAAGGGATGTAATTCTTTGACTTGTTGGAAGTGCAATAAATACGGGGATGTGGCCTTTAGGCCTGTGGAGTAAAATTCATACGATTCGCTTCACTTGGTGCAGATACTTTGACTTCAATACAAATTGTGCGTGAAATCATGACACACTTGATATATTACTACCAGGGAATATTATTGGTTTAGCTATTTGAACGGATTCTCACATGGCGAGGTAGGTCCAAACAAATGGAATTAAGGAGTGACTGTCCTTTATCCTAACCTTGCACACATCTGTATCACATACGTCATTTACGAGGAAATTATGCTTGATTTCGGGATACTTAGACATTAAGTCTATATCAAAAACCTTGTTAGAGTCACAGAGAGATATTTTGTACTTAGTACTACATTCGTTGTAGGGACTTGTAATGGGGCTGGCTTCATTTTGGAACTACCGGGTGGAACTGCAAGAGCCTGAGGTGCTCCTACTCACGGAATGGGGTCCATGGGAAAAGGCCCGATGAGAACAAGGGGTACAGCATCAGAATAACACGTTTAACGCTATTCAATCAAATGGCATTAGGTGCTCAGTAACCAAAACACAAAAAGCTCAATTTGACCATATTTAATAGCAGCTAACTCGGACTTTCGGCCTTTAAATCTGTTAATGATGGAACCACCCTGATAAATACCCTGCAAAATTTACTATGAAATTTTACTTAATCGCTACAATCGCTACAGCCTTCACGATTGTGCTATTTTTATCATTTCCTATTCAAAATGGGGCCTATCTTTCGAATTGATCTCCAATGTCGTACGTTGGTAACATTGGCATCAAAAGTGAGTAGGGGGAAGAAGAGTGGCGTGAGACAAGCGGGAGAGCAAGCAGAAATATTGGGGGCACCGTTAAATGTGTGCCTTTTTACAGGAGCGGACTGGGGAAACACGGTGGGGGCAAAGACGTACACTGGGGAAATGCTCTCATGTCTCCGCTTGGCGGCTACAGTAAACATAGGAGGATAAGCTGTCGTAGGGGACCTTAGTCAGCACGCTTATTGTCTACAATCATTTCACAGTGTATGGAGTCTAAGATTGATTTCTCTCCCACTCTATCTTTGCAGGAAGTATAAATATAGGCGTACTAGGCGGCTGTAACCCGCTCCTATTCGAACATAAAAGTAACTACTTTCGGGAAAAATATATGCTATTTATCGGTATGCATGGATGAAGATTTCCGGAAAAATTTCTGCCCCCAACCCCAACCCTACCCCATGGGAATTAGTCCCTTACTCTGATGAGTATGATCATGTACAGGTCTGATACCATAGATAAATCTTAAAGAGCATATACTCCTAAAGAAAACGTTATTCGCCACTAATGCTACCAGACAAGTGGGCTGACTCTCTGTACTCCGTAGAGCAAACGATCTTTTCACTCACTTCCCAAGAGGAGAATGGAAAAATGCATAGGCGTAGGAAGCGGGAGCTGGGGGCTAAAGCCCATTCAGTCAAAATGTGGTGGGCGGAAGTATGCGTCCGCCCCCTCAATCCAAAGACGAAAACCCCATATTTGTTTCTTTTGAAAAAAAAAGTTGAAAATTTGGGGTACTTTTCCTTTAATTTTCCCACCAAATTGCATCTAAGGACCCTCAAATATTCAAAAATTTTCCAAGACCCCTCCCCCAGGACGGCAGTCCGAAACAATGTTCAGCCCCAGTTTCGAACAGCTTCCTTCGTCTATGGAAAAATGACTATTCTCATGGCCTCTTCATCCACATAGTGACAATGAACACGAATTCCACTTCGCCTGGCAAAAGTTTTATCAGCAGTAATGACAGTTTTATGGTCTATCACTGTTAGGATATTAAATAATTCATACTTTTCTTCCGCCGAACCTGCTATCATTTCGGAAACATATTGTTATTATCGCTCCCGCACCAATAATTAATTACTTTTCGCTAAGCGTCTTGAAACGCCATGTTTCACTTCCACAACCGATAGTTTAGTAAAAAAAAAAAAAGCTTCATACGATCTTTAGTTAAGATCATGAGACGTAACTCTTTCGTAAGGAATTTTCCAGAGCAAGTTGTCGTGTACATTCTCATTGCAGCTTCCTTCTGAGCACAGCCTTGCTATTTTTAAACAAACTCATGTTTTTACTAACTTAAGTAAGTAAAAACATGAGTTTATGCGGTCACTCCTAACTGTTTCAAATGTTTTACTTTGTACCTATTTTCGTTTTTGCATCCACCTCCTTTGTATGCATTTTATCCATTTCATTTTGCTTTCATTCTTAATTGTGCCTTTGACATGTTTGTACAGCGTTTTGGAATGTTAATTTTACGGATTTAATGTTTTAAAATAAATAAATTTGAGTTTTGAATTTATTTGAATTAATTGTGCCTTTGAAATGTTTGTACAGCGTTTTGGAAGGTTCGCTTTACGGGTTTAATGCTTTATAAATAAATTAATTTGAGTTTTGAATTTACAATCAGGACGTCACGTCTACTAGAGCCATGAGAGACTTACCGATCCAAGTTTCGTAGGGCATAGTCTGTTACGCTATTTTTGTTAAGCACAAAGTACGGAACCTATGTTTTGTCAGTGTAATTACTCATTCTACATTTTGTTAGTATACTCAACCTATATTTGGTTAGTATACTCAACCTATATTTTTGAACTATCCTGCTATACTCCTGATATGTAATGTCTCAGGAAAGTTCATCACCTAAAATATTGCAGTAGCCCTTTCATAACTTCCTTAAACATTCACCTCAATATTTAAATTATTATCATCTACACCTGTACACCTCTTAATCGATGGGAATAACCCGTGGGCATAAACAGGTGGCACATGCCCCCCCCCCCGACTTTTGAAAGTTAGGGATGTCATATCGTTTTCCCCTCCCCTCACTTTTTCCAGAACCCACATTAAAAAGCAGGTACATGTTTGGTTTCATAGCTTACAAAATAGCTAATTTGATGAAAAAAGAAGCATGAAAATGGTGAAAAACAACTATTTCATGAATTAAAATGGCATGAAAATGCCGCAGATTTTACCTCAGATCTTCTGGAAGACAAATTTATTCCCGGGCCCTGGATCTCTCGTTTCTTGGGCTTCTCAATTTGCACTTGCATTATTTCCGTCAATGTTATGCCCCCGCCCCTTTTGAAAATGTTGACCCTCATGGACAAACCTAACTGTAAGTTGTTGCTAAACATGGATTATTACCTCTACTGCTTACTCGGTTCCCAGACAACTCCCCCTCACCGATAATCCCACTCGCACAATTCGCCCCTGAACAATTTTCGCCCAGGACTGTTCCATATTTACTCGGGGAGGAGTTATCTCAGGGGTAATTGTCATAGGTTAAAATTGTCCAGATGGGAGTTGTCGGGGAAAACTGTCCTGTCACGTGGTAATACGTTTTTGAAAAGGGAATACCGT